>JAECUM010002038.1:0-181871 GCA_016617855.1 Megalonaias nervosa
AGAGATGTGCAAGTGACCTGTAAAAGCAAGCACCTTAGTACACTAGGACACATGGAGCCTCTGTTGATTTGATGTTTATCTCCAACAGCCGAAGTCATTTAGACATGAGATCTCTGGTTTCGATAGATCATTAATGGCCTTTACACCATTTTCAGATGAAGAGAATCTATATATGGCAGCCACTTTTACTGCTGAAGAAAATCCAAGTACTTCTGAGACACCAAACACCACTTATGTAGAACCACTGATCTTCCACAAGTAACTGGCAACATTCTCATTTACACATTGGATGCAAGTAATCACATGACAAGCATCTTGTACCACTCTGCCATGGAAGCCCCTCAGATCTGTATCACAAGACAAGCATCTTACCCTCTGCCATGAAAGACCCACAGACCATAGATATAAGCATCGTATGAAAGACTAGAAGTGGGAGATAGAACCTGCGACAACTGGATTAAAAGTGCAGAATGTTACTGCTAGGCCATCAGTGATGATTATGCTGTTGACAATACAGTTAACTGCAATGACATTGATTTTACGAGTACTCTGGGAAAAAATGATTCCTTGACTTTCATCCATTTTTTAAAATCTAATTTATGATATAAAAATGTTTGACTTGCTATATTTCTTTTTTTTAAAACTTTATATTAGTCTTGTAACAAGGCATAAAAATAAGACGTCAGTAACTGAAATGTGTGTTCTTACAAGAAATGATATAGTGTGAAAGTAGGCAGAAATAATGCGACATCACTTTCACAGGCATTAATGATTTTTCTGACAAATCATGTATTATAAGTTTACCAAAACATTTATTGAAAAAAATAATAACAAGGGTATCATAGCATCTGACCACACATTTAAAGCAATACAAGATTTAACTATTATTCTAATCAAAAGCTGCATGCCTGAGAACAAAGAAAAATAGCAAAACATAGTGATCACTTTAGTAAACACACAGTTTAGTAAGGATACAAATTCATGATTTCTGTATTAGAATAGAAATCCCTAATATAAAATCTATATTCATGGACATTAAATTAGTAGGTATTAAGGGACTGATCAATGACATCTACAAATAATAAATCACCAAGAAAATTTGTGATTTCACAGTATCAGAGACATACATGGCCGACAGACAAACAAACAAAAGGACAAAAGATTGATTATAATGAATGAATATATAAGAATTCAATAGATTACCTCCAGCCAGCTGTCATTTAAATTACTTCTGTCCCCAACCCAATATTAAAATTGCTTCTACCACCCACTAACCTATAGCCAGAAATTATGTAAAAAAATGTTTTGTAGGGGGCAGTGTTTTTTGACTAAAACATATCTGACGGTGGATCTTAATTTTTTTAAATCGTTTCTGTTATGGGTTGGTTGAATTTGAAAGTGCCTTCCCCCCAGGGGGGTATATGTTTTACTGGAACAGCCCTCACAAGGAATGGAGCAAAAAGAATTTATAATAAAATTCCACCCATGAACATCTTCTGACTGGTATTATCATTTATGACAAAGCGTTTTATATGCAGAAAAGACGTACATTAGTTCTTACTGGTCTGTTGCTAAGGTTAGGTTTTGGCAGTCCTGAAGAATGGGTCTTTTCAGGTTGTGAAGTAGACTGTCTCCATGATTCTTTCTCTGGAACTAGTCTAGTTCTCTGTTGATTCTGCTGCTGAATGGATTGTGGCTGTGAATAAATAGAAGGTTGGGTGGCAGGCTGTTGTGAGGAATAGGACATTATTGGTTGAGGCACTGGGTTATTCACTAGATGTTGTGGAGGTATTTGCTGACCTGACAGATGCATAAAGGTTGGTTGTGTCACCTGCCCTGATACTTGTTGGTGACTTTGTAAATGCTGCTGGAGCTGTTGATGATTGGCTGTTGATGCTGAATTTGGCTGATGAAATAAGCTTGGCTGATTCTGGGCATTCATGTTTGAATTCTGCTGCTGCAACTGCCATTGAAGTTGTTGTTGTTTTGGTTGGTGCTGTGCTAGCTGAGGATTAGAAAAATGGGAATGAGGTGCCACTGGCTCCCCTGATTGATTGATGTAATCTCTCTTTACAAATATTCCTGTTGTCTGGCTACTTAGCTGCTGACTGCTTTGAGGAAATGAGTAACTAGACTGACTAGGATTTGATTGTTGGGAGTGTAGATTGACTTGTGTTTGCTGCCCCTGCTGCAGACTGGTCTGTAGTTGTTGTTCCTGTTGCAGACTGGTTTGTTGATGATGGAACAGAGACTGCAGCCTCCTCTGAGCCTCTTCATGCTGCTTATTCAGCTCAGCTATTTGTGAGGCAAGAACCTCTCTGTCACCACCACCCTGAGGGAATAATAATAATAATAATAATAATAATAATAATAATATCATTATCATCATTGTCGTCATCAACATCTTAAAAACCTGATAAAAAAGAATTTCATAATTTAGTTGTGCTGTACTTCACTGTTATGTAACCACAGTGCAAAATTTGTCTGTAAAACATCTTTGATTTCTGGAACTATGTCAATGATAACACTGAAGAGTAAGATAAAAACACTCATAATGAACTACGTCAATGATAACACTGAAGAGTAAGATAAAAACACTCATAGTGTACTACGTGAATGATAACACTGAAGAGTAAGATAGAAACACTCCTAGTGTACTACGTCAATGATAACACTGAACAGTAAGATAAAAACACTCCCAGTGTACTACGTCAATTATAACACTGAACAGTAAGATAAAAACACTCCCAGTGTACTACGTCAATTATAACACTGAACAGTAAGATAAAAACACTCCCAGTGTACTACGTCAATGATAACACTGAACAGTAAGATAAAAACACTCCTAGTGTACTACGTCAATGATAACACTGAACAGTAAGATAAAAACACTCATAGTATACTGCTTAGGATGGAAACCCTTTTTTCGTACTTGAAATATATCTAAGATGAAGTTTCATACATCATATAATATTTTTTATGAATATGCCCAAAGTGGTTCAACAGAAATGTGTAAAATACAAAATTATTTACTAAATGTATTTAAATCCCTTATATATATATATATATATATATATATATAGTCTTGTACTAAAAACCATTCACAAAAATTAAGTGTGGTCTTGTTTTAGTAACAAAAGGCCCAAATGGGTCTGATACTGCTCACCTGACTTACATAACTCAACAGTTGACCATTTCACTAAGCTTGCTTATATAGAGCTGTAACATTCTATTATGCTGACTTAACTATTTTAAAGTATCCAGATAACCCAACTTTCTAAAGATACACAGTCTCTTGGTCATGATCAAAGCTATCCATGATCTTGATCATATAAACCCACTTACTAAGATTTCTAGAAACTGCATGAGAAATATACTCTTCATTTAGAGAGGTTAGAAACCAGCCAATCAGATGTTAAGTATTGGATTAATATGTACAGATCTCAATTATTATACAACAGTGAAAATATCAACTTAAGGTGGAGAAAAACTGGATTGGAATTTAGTCTCCAGTGTCATAGCAAGCGCAGCCAATCAGATACATGATTATGTCAATAACATGCCTAGAGCTTGTTGCATAATCAGAATTCTCCAAGATGCTGATAATATAAGCCTCTTTAACAAGTTTGATCAAAATCTGATCAGAAATAGTTGCTAGACTGTTGACAAGCCCAGCCAATCAGATGCAAGGTCACATCATTAATATATACGATTTTCACTCTTAATCATGCTCAGCCAAGATCTTGATGACCTAGGCCTACGTACCAAGTTTGTTGAAAATCCTATTAAAAAAATATAATCTCGAGAATGGCGAAGAAAAAAATCTTTATACCAGATGGAAGATCACCCCAAATATGTGCATATGTTTTATCCATGACAAAGGTATTTAATTTCTTGTTCATAATAATCTATTTACAAAATGATGAAAACTGGGTCAAGTCTCTCAGGTGGCAAGAAGCTCAGCCAATCATATGAAAGATCATCTCATTGATATGTATTGATCTTGCTCATAATAAAAACATATACCTTGATCTTGCTCGAAACTGTACTCATATCCAGGATGATTCAAGCCTACTGATCAAGTCTGATCAAAACTGGACAGGAATACAGTCTCTAGAGTGTTAACATGATCAACCAGTCACATGCAATCACATGAATGGATCCCACACATTAACAAACTCATGCAAACTCTTGATAATATAAACCTTAAAGTTTGATCAATATCAAATCAGAAATATGGCTTCAAGATGGCAACAATCTTAGTCAATCGGATGCAGAATCATCTCATTACCATGCATGGATACTGCTCACTTCAAAACTGCCCATGATCTTTATCATATATTTCATATTTTTCATATTTCATATATATATGATATATATATTTCATATATATATATATATTTCATATATTTCAATTTTGATCAAAATCAAATCATGATAATGATTTCTGAAGCAGTATAAACTCAGCCAAAAAGATTCCCTCATTATATGGATCTCACCAAAACTGCCCAACATCTTGAAGACATAAAGCCATATTTCCAGTTTGATAAAAATCAGATAAAGAATATGGGTCCCACAGTGGCAACAAGTTCAGCCAATCTGATACAAGATCACCTCATTAATATGCATGCAACTCATTTTCAAACTTGTCCAAGATCTTCATGGTATAAGCATATATTCCAATTTTGATTGAAACTGATCAGAAATATGTCAACCAGAGTGGCAACAAGCTCAGCCAATGTGATACAAGATCACCTCATTAATATGCATGGTTCTTGCTCATTATCAAACTCATCTGTGATCTTAAAGATAGAAGTATATAGTGCAAGTTTGATCAAAACGAGCTTAGGGTCATAATGTAAGCACACCTAGCCTTACTGATCGAAAAATCACTCTCAAACATTAAGACTTTGAATGATCTAAAAGAAATGTCACTCTTTCTGGTATCGTATCTAGTGAGGATCAATTGTCAAAACAAGAAAGTGATCTAACTTACTCCAAACTTTTGTGTAGCACCACCCTGTAGTGAAATTCCCACGTTGCTCTGTACCAGTGGGGCTGGGCGCGGTACATTAACTGTTGCCATAGGAACTGTATACACAGATTTTGTAGATGTGGTTGACCTCTTAGTTGGTGCAGCAGATGAATAGGCCGTATCTATCTGTTGATAATGGACATGAGGTTGCTGCGAGGTTGGAGGTAGTTCCTTGGTTTGAGGGATGCCCGACTGTAAATGTCTTTCATCATAGGTGGTGTCCTCCTCACCAGAGACATAGGTGGGAATATCCATCAGGGAGGCTTGTCTCCCTTGAATCAAAGTATTTTAAAAAACTGATTAATGTTGACAGATTATAATGTCTGTACTATTGGATAGTGTGGGCAAGATGGAAATACAAGTGTCTAAAATTGCAATCCCGTGTACTTAACTACATTATCCTTCAGTACAAACACTGTAATATATGATACACCTCTATCGGTTTAATAACAAATTGGATTTAAATTGCTTTTCACAAAATTATCGAAAGAATGTACTCAACAATTACACAGCTTGCCTCTACAAAACTTTCAGAAGTCTCCAGCACCCAATGTAAACATGATCATGCAGTCTAAATTGATTGTGACAAAAAAAATTTGATCTCTTTTCCAACTAAAGTGCATTTGGCAATTCATAATTGGCACTAAATAGCCAGTATTGTGCTGACATACCATTGTACATACTGCAAGAGAGCTTAAAATATATAAACAATTTAAAAAAGACCATTCTTTTCTGTGATATCAAAAGTTGAGAAGTATAAGTTGACAAAAACCAGAGATTAATTTTTTGGATTTGTTTTTTAAATTAATGTTCTTAAAATCTTCCTTGAAAGCTACTAGCACTGTTGAACCCCAAAGGTCATATTTTACTTGGTAAAAGTCATATGCTTTATGTAATTTTGACAATCTGTATTAGAAACATAGTTCATATATCAGTAATTATCTTGATCAGCCACTAATGTTAATGTCTCAGAAGAAAAAATGTATGCAGTCCTAATTCCTCGACACATTCACATGGTAAGTACACTCTTAATATGTCAAAGGTAACCCATCACAATAGGTAAGACATGCTCATTAATAGGGAATTATCAATGAGATTATCAAGTTTCATGATTAACTGTACTGTTAATAAAACTCCAATGCAGCAAGTTCATAAATCTTTCAGGAAAAAACTGAATCTAAATCAACAATAACTTCAAAATAAAAACAAAACTGTAAATAAATAGAAATTACTATAAGAATAACAATAAATTACTGAAGACTGCATTACAAATATAAACATAAAATAAAACTGTGACTGGATCAAAACATTTATATTGTCTTTAAGTATAAATCAATGAGCAGTAATCTTCGTTAAAATCATGCAACTCCTTCAGATACTAATCTTGGCAGACATTCTGTTCTATGCTTGTCCCTTCCATATTCTCTAATAGTAAATTCTCTACTTTTCCTACCCTATATCTTCCTTCCCTTTCAACGAAGAAAACCCATTCAAAAATATGTATCTGACATTCCACCTATAACCATGAGACAGAGCATAATTAATTTCCACCCAAATATAACAAAATCTGCCACAGATATTAATTATTGTATATACTAACTTATAAGTTGAGTTCAACTGCAAACTGCACTAAAACATATCTGCCATTGCATAATGCATTGCAGATCTGGGTCTGTGTAGTTTGTCAGGAATAATCAGTAGAACAAACAAACAGACCCTGAATCAGCAGTGCATTATGCAACAGAAGATCAGGGTCTATGTTGCATGCAGTTGGACTCAACTAATAAGAGAGTACTAGAGGTGAAACAATTCATCAATATATTGATGCATCGATACTTTTGCTGTACCAATATACATATCGATACATGTGGTGGAAAATCTATACAAAATTACATTTACCGTATGCAAGTTATTTTAATCTTCAGCAGTCGTCAATACTTATTAGTCATTTGCCTTCTTATTCTTTGAGAATTCATCTGAGACAGCTGTTGCAGGCACAGGCACTCATTTTTGTTAGTTTCAATGAACTCTACAAATTAACATCAAGTGACATGGTTCATAATATTGCCTGCCCTCCCCAGACTAATTCCATGGTAATTATTTTATCCAACAGCTTGTTCCGCATAAAGTAGTTTGAGTTTCCTCTGACCCTTGCCACCCAGTTTTGACATTTGGACATTTATGTTGGGTGTAGGGTCAGAGCCAAATGCATATCAAAAAGTTGGAATTCACCAACACCATGCAGTGTCAGCACAGAGAATCCACTTACTACCATCCTAGCAAACTTAAACAACCTTACATTGGGCCATACCTGCATGAAATTGATAGGAAGATGATTTATTTTCTCAGAAATTGCGAGTATAACATTCAGTATGTCTTTAATCTGCTGACAGATGAGATGAAACTACAGCATTGATGAAATTTGACCTGGAACTCGCCATTTGCATTGCTAGTCACATGACATAAATGGCTGTTACACTAAATTTGATTGCCACATTCTGTCCTAGAATAAGCATTATTTTGTAGTTTGAACTTGCATCAAGGAAGTTTTACAAATGTGTGTTTAAAATATGAGCTAGCCAGAAAACCCAAAATGGCTGATTCCCAGCATGGTTCATCTTCAGACAACGATTTTGTTTGGCAAATACTGGTTGATGATAGTTATAATGACAATAATTTTTAATGTTTTTGAAGTATATCCATTTGTTGGAGCTGGGAAAAGTGTTATGGAGATACCAATGGTTGATTTTGAGCCTGAAAATGGTGTTAAATATGAGTCTGACGTACATTCTGGATTGAAAAAAAATAGATGACATGCTGGTCAATCACCCTTTCAGCAAATTTAGAAAAGACTTAATACCAAACCCAGTTAATATACAGACAATTTAAAAGTAGACTGCAATTTTCATTTTTATTCTCAAACAATTTCACCCTGTGTGGGATCGTGTACTATAAAACTATACTTCATTATCAGGGTTAAGATAAACTGAATAAATAAGAATTTTAAAAAATGAAATTAAGAAGTAAAGAAATTTATTTGATCAAAATACCCCTGTCTGGTGGCTAAAGTGAGTCCTTCATCTGATCACATGGATCAACCTTAAAAGTCCCAAAATGTTTAATACAAATCCATGACAGCTAACAGGTCGTCAGTTTGAAATATATTTTTGCTTTGTTGTCATGGATGAGAATGGCATATAAATAGATGCCAAATGTATGTCTGTCTGTGACCTGCATATGGGAAATATAACCGTTATATCACATAAAAGGGTACCACCTACCACTGACAGACCTTCTAATGATGGGAAGACCATTAAGTTAATATGTGTATCAATAATGTATCACAATGTAGGCTGTTTATTGTGAATTGTATCGGTATGTGGCACAAATGTATAATTTTACCCTTAGTGAGTATACATGGTATCTAGTTTAAATAGAATAATGTTCTAAATATATTTAATCCATATAACCCTGGGTCTTAATCAGGTTGGAAATGATCAGGACAGATTCGTGGCACAGTGGATTTCATTTGGTGTTTCCAATAAAAAATAAAATATTTCAGCAAAATATTGCAATTATCAAAATGAGTAAAGAGCAAAATGGTCTGGAATAAAAAAAATGTTCTCTATCTAATCACTCTAATTGGAATTTCAACACTGATAACACCCAAAAATCACTTGTCAGTGAAGCAACTGTAAATTTCACTTGCCCTGACCTTAGTCAGTAGAGCAACTGCTGCAGCTTTCACTTGCCCTGATTTTAGTTTATAGAGAAACCATTATTATATACCCTTGTGATATGTTACATAGCAAAAATCCTACTGGAGTCTTCATGCTCTCAACAGCTTGCAACAAGTGCTTGATAACATCAAAAAAAAAGCAAAACATCCAAGATCATTCAATACAAACGGAAATCAAGCAAGGGGTATATAACAATATACGACATGTGTCTGAGGGATAACATAACCCGAGTTATACATAAGTCCTTCATTATAATGTTCTCCATCATCTTCGCTAGCCAAGGTTCTGATATGTTAACCCTATCTACACCTTGGCAGATAATAATATGTTAGGAGAAAAGGTAAGAGAAGGAGGATGGACTAACGTCCTCTGAACCTGTATTTGGCCCTGTCTCCAGTCTCCTAACTGCAGCTTTATATCACATATTAGTGAATGGTCGGTGTGAGAATGAAGTTAGAGAAAAAATTGGCTCTCATGAATCCAGAGGAAGTAGAGCAACTGTCTCATTCTGAAACAACTGAATTATCTGGAAGGCTGAGCATCTGATACAAGTCCCACCAGGCTGAACTGGGATGAAATGTGTCAGAGATAAAAGCTGTAGAGTCGTCTCTCTCCATCCCACAGCTGGAGGGATGTTGGTCAGGGAAAATTTGTGCTTGAATACTATGCTAGTGACATATCATTATGACCTGATACATGTAAAGAATTCATCTTTGAGTCATAAAACAAGTACAATCTTCTGGATGACTTCAGGTACTGATTCACTGGATTCAATACAATCAAATGATTTTTATGAGTTCTTAAAAATTAAATTGGGGCTGTCATTAGAGAAACCAAAGCATCATGACAAACTGCAGACAGTTTGGTTAACCAATAAGGAACAGATCTCACTGACTGTGCTCGTCATAGAAGGAGTGACAAGGAGGCAATGTGAGTCACTTGTCAGTTACTACTTGAGTGAGTGTGCATGCTCAGTGAGGTTCTTGACAGTAGTCAGAATAAAGCCTTGTTCAACCATGTCTGAATTCACCGTAGATTCTATTATCAGGCAATGGGCTAAGTCTTGCAATCAAGACAAGTCAACACTGGCCTGAAGGTTTCTCTTTTTGCCCTGGTTATATCTTCCCTTCCATAAACATGGCAAAACATATTTGAAAATGTTGAATGGTAGCTCTTGATTGTTACTGGCTTTTCTTAATGTGGCGGCATTTCTAGCCATGCAATTTTGTTTACCACTTGATCATGAAATGTTGCTTTCTGAGGGCTATTATGAAACTGTAATGAGATTTTTCACAATGGCTACCATTATGGGGGGTGCATATGAGAGGTATTTTAATGAAAACCCTATGTTGATATGACTAATTGTTCATGGGAAGGGCACGATAAAATGATTTTCAAGATGACTTCCATGGTGGCCATGTTAGAGGTCTGCTCTGTACCATTTAATTTAGGATAAACTGCCTATCATAAAAAGTGTTTTAGTGAAAATCCCATGCCACTAATTCCTGAGATGGTGTGATAACAAGATTTTCCAGATGGTCACTATGGTGGCTTTGTTTTTCTTATGTCAGACTGGCCCTATTTTTATTTTGATGTCAGACTGGCACTATTTTTATTTTGATGTCAGACTGGCACTATTTTTATTTAGAACCAAACAAATATAAAAAGTCTTTCAGTCAAAATCCAATGTTGATACAACCATCTGTTAAGAAGTACTAGCAATAACAAGATTTTAAATAAATCATGGTACCATTTTCATTTAGGACCAACTGGTCTCTGGAATAAATGTCTGTAAAGTTTCATAGTAACCCTTTCTGTAGTTTAGGAAGTGTAGCAACAGTAAATACATGCTAATGGACAGACAGAAGCCAAATGGACAGATACCAGATAAGAAGCCATCACATTAGCTCTTCATGATTTTGACCAGTACAGCTAAAAACTGTCTATGATGAATGAATACTCCCTTACTAGGTTCAACAGTGTTTTGTGCCTGTGGACCTCTGTTGGGCTCTGATACCCTGGTTTTTCTGACTGGTGGGGACAGAAGGACTGCTGATAACATGGACTGCATATGTTCTGGGATGGCAGATACCTCCCTGGAAGGTTGTGGTGGTGGTAGATACCCTTCTGTAAAGAGATTTTTTGCAGCATTATACAATCATACCTTCAACTGATGTACAGTAGAACTTGTCCATAACATGCATCTTAAGACAATGGACACTTTTAATAAGGTACACTTTCATGCATCCAAGTGAAAAATGCTATTATAATATTCTTTATGTAAGGGACTCATATGAAATGAGGACACTCCATTTTTGTCCTAAATATTCACTCTCACAGCATGTTAATGACATTGTTTTTGATATCATGGTACCAAAATCTAATCAGTTCTTATGACCTTCCAAAGAAAACTTCCATACAATGAAACAGTTCTGGATCGAGTTTACAGTCTTGCAGACAGACTAGAGACATGCTGATGGAACAAAGAGTTTACAGTCTTGCAGACAGACTAGAGACATGCTGATGTCCTCCTATTCTCTGAGAGGTGCGGAGGGGAGGGAGTGGGAGCAAAATTCTTTCATGCACTTAGAGGGTAACCCTGCTATAACACGCTTCATTATAACAGGAAATAATTTTGTATATAACATGGTTGCATCATGGCTCTTGATATTTTAGTTCTAGATCTCCCTTATTCCCTGAAAATACTTCAAACCTCAGCCAAGCTGACAAACAGATATAAATAATTCAGTTTTGTTTGAGAAACCCATAGCTTTTTGATCATAATTAATATTCTTATACAGCACTAAATAATTTTAAGCACAATTATTGCTATACATTTGATGTTTTTTGTTTATTCCTCCCACCACTTGTCCCCTACCCTACTCTTGCACGTATTAATAAAAATCAATCATTTTTTTATACTTATGGACCACAATAACCTAATTACTGCTGGGTTCCCCTGTATTTTCTATTCTCAATGTCTTTGGAGGCTGAAACTTATTTAATACATCATTCTGTGCTTTAGTAATACTAATGATAATATAACTTACTTTAAATAGTATCTAATCTTCCCAAAAGAAAAAAATTAATTTTTTCTATCTTTCCTATCTGTATTATGTAGACTAAGATCAATAACTCTTGCCATGGCCAGGTCGTGCTAGTTATAAACTGACTAGAACATTGTATTAAACTATTATGATTGGGGAAGTATTCCCGCAGAAACATAATTTTCTGAAAAATTTGCTTTCTCCTTCAAATATGTTCTCTGATAACCTAGGAAGTGGTAATGTGGTGCATCGTACATATACCTTAGATAACCTTTCAGGAAAGAAGGATGGATTCCCCATAGGAAGGATGGATTTCCCTTCAGAAGGATAACCCACTCTCCAATCTAATACGCAGGCAACCTGGTTAACATCTGGGAAAAAGAAATGAATGAATTCTTCTTACACAAAAAAATATTTTGGCGAATCTAGCAAAAGCTGTGGAGGGTGCCTATCCAGAGGTTGTGTTGATGGGTTTGGTAGCTGCATGTGCAACTGAGGCTGGGATCTAGATTCATAATGTGGAGCTAAATCTCAAAGGTAAAAGCTTGAGAAAGTCAAAAGTGTGTGCCAGTCGACAGCCCCAATGATGTGGTCAAAAACTAGGCTCACAGAGCTTGCTCTGATCTCATGAACAGATTTTCATGAGGTAACTAAGTTCAGGTGTTATGACAAAGTATGCCATACACATTACTCACTTAAGCCACGAAAAGAAGACTTAAGGTGTTACATCCTCTACTCCTATCTTAACTGAAGAGATCCTTTTCAGCTTCACAAGATAACTTAGTTCACCATAGATGAACAAAATGTACAGATCCTGTCCGAATGCCTCTCAGAATGTCTCAAATACAGGTGAGAGGAAGTAATGACTTTCTGATTGCCATGGGTGACAAAAACCAGGTTGCATCATTAGGACTGCCTAGCTGGGTCAACAGAGAGGGCATGTAACTCACTGAATCTTGATGCTAAAGCTAATGCTATCAGGAAACAGGTTTTGTATCAAGAGCCTCAGCAAGATTCTGAATAACGGCTCAAATTTGTTTGAATTTAGCTAAGTCTGAACCCAGGAAAGATTCCACTTGGTAAACTGAACAATTTTGGCCTAGTTGGTCAACAAGTCTTTGAGGTTTTGATTATGACTAAGATTCCCTCTACCATAATGATGGAAAGTGTTGGATATCACGGACCTGTAGACCTATAATAGTAATTGTGCCACCTTTTCTCCTCAAACAGTCAGAGAAAAAAGTCTGTGACTTTTGGTGTAATGGCACTCCAGAGATGATATTATTGACTCTGCACCAGTCCCTGATGACAGGCCACTTTCCTTCATCAGCCTTTAAAGTGCAGGATCCTCTTGTTCATGCAATTCTTTCCAAGATTGAAGGGTGAAAATGTTCATGCTGCAGGGCTCTACTGACAAAAGCTAGGTGTGAAGGAGAAGTCAGTCAAGACAAGGATTGGGTCCAAGGCTTTTGGAGGGGAGTCGGTCTGGGAAGATCAATCAAGATCAGGGAGAACTTGTCTCTGTGGAGAGGGGCAATCAGAATCATTTTTCTGGCCCTATTAATTTTTGGTATCAAGACTGTTTGGGGGTAGGCAAAGGCCAACAAATCACCCAACTAATAGAAAGGGCAGTGATGGCCCAAGCCTCAGGATCCAGTACTGGAGAGACAAAGGTGGGCAGTATGTGATTCCACCAAATTGTAAACAAGGTCAATCATCAGATGTCCCTATAGCAGGCAAATCTGATGAAAGACCAATTAATGGAGGGACCTTTCTGTATGGAGAATATGGCCCTTACTGGAGAAGGAATCAGTCAGATCAATGAGTCTACCAAGAATATGTCTGATCTGGATGGCGATGTTCTGATGTGCACACCAACAATGAAACTCTAAGACCAGAAAGCAGACCAGAAAGAAGATTTCGGATGATCTGGTACCACCCTGTTTAAAGAGGTAGTTCACTTCCACTAAGTTGTTGGACATTATGAACAAGACCTTGCTCTGAAGATGGTCTATCCAGAAATGAAAGACCCTGATGAAAGCTATTATCCCCACCAGACTGAGGTATCTGTACACACAGTCATGTCTGGAGATATTCCTGTTCTGAGACAATCCTGATTGTGCCACTGATCCAGGATTGATATTATCGCACTCGTTATTCTGATCTCATAATCAAGCAGCACTGAAACGGAGTGCTACTGAGACAGCAAGGCCATCTGCAAAGGGAGCATGCAGAGACAACCCAGCAGAAGGTTCACTGCTGCAATGAACAATCCAAAGAGCTGCCGAAACACCCTGGCTGTGATTAATTTCTTGCTGGAAATCAAATCTATGAACTCAATGATTCAGAATACCAAAGATGTATAAGACATAAAAGGTTGTGGTTGGTGACGAATTCTATACAGGGATGGACAAAGATCGGACATTTCCCAATTGATCACAAAATCAAAATGATTTAAAAGGGATAAGAGATTGTTCCTTCCCTTGACTAGAATGGACTTGCCATATATTTCTGCAAGAAGTCCACCAAATATGCTGCTGTTGAAGTAGATGAGGTCATAAGAATAGGGTAATGACATAGTTGATTAGTTTCATGAAGGCACAAGGAGAAACTGATAAAGACTTCCTTTGTATGCAAACCAAAGGAATTTCTATGGGGCCAGATGAAGAGGTGGAGTGATCTTGCTGTCTTCATTCTGAATTTCAGTGGGAGTATAAACTGATTTAGTCAACAACTCAAGTCGATGATCAGCTTATGTCTTCCATTGGTCTTCCTGATCAGAAAAGCCTTGACTAGAATACCCTGGAGATTGTGAATTCCAAACAATTTCAGCCATCCACGTCCTGATGAGCATCCTGATATCTTGTAGTAAAAGTGCATCCTTTGCTGAGTCAGATGGTATATCTATCACAAATGAAGAGGATGAAAGGGGAGGAGTGTGTGTGGCAAAATGAGATCTGATGCCCCTCTACAACAGTTTGGATTCACCCACTTGCTCTGTAGAAGATCGATCCAATGCTCTTAAAGAGTAAGTGTCTGACACCCATCAGAAGGCTGTCCATGGGCTGTAGGGGACACGAGTCACCCATCAGAAGGCTGTCCATGGGCTGTAGGGGACACGAGACACCCATCAGAAGGATGTCCATGGGCTGTAGGGGACACAAGACACCCATCAGAAGGCTGTCCATGGGCTGTAGGGGACACAAATCAATGGTGAGAGGGTGGAGGCTTTTGGGGGAAGAGAAGCTTTGTATCCTACCCCTTCTATAAGACTACCTTGGAGGTTTGATTAGCAGGTTGTCTCTACACATAGGGTTGAGATCGAGGCTGATTTTGGGAGTATGTGGTAAATGATCCAGTATCCTTTGGTCAAAGAGGGTTAAAGCCTGAGGGGCATCTCCTGAACTTCTTGCCTCAACACATTGTCTGTCTTGCCACAACAGCAATGGTGAACCAAAGGGTGTGGTCTGCAAGACCAGGGTATGGTGTGGCTTAAGCGAGGTAGACCATAAACATGTGTCCCATTGCACAAGGTCAAGGCTGGCAGAAGCACTCAAAGCATTTGCCACTGAATGGTGAGCCACCCTGCTGATCACCTTAGCTCTCCCATGCATGATCACTGCCAGACTTCTCCACAAGCCTGAAGATCACCTGAGACACCAATTCCAACAACGAAGACAGGGTTACTATACTGTGAACAAGCTTCAAAGTGGCATGTTTTTTCCACCTTATAAAAAACAGGCAAAGTCAAACTGACCACTACATAGTTTTTGTCTAGTACTGGAGTTTGTAAACAAGGTGTCAGAATGGGTCTTATACCAGTGAAATGCAAATGACACTGGTAACTGACTCTCAGGAAGAAAAGGCTTAAGAACTGTCTGGTTTGCTGATCTCTGCAATTGCCTTGATTTTCTGTGACTCTGGAAGGTGATGGGAAGAAGGACTTTCTTATTGTCTTACTGTGGCCATGACCCTGTAGGCAGGTAGAAGGGGGTGGCAGACATTCTGAGTTTGGCATCACCTGATGTGTTTCTTCTACCACAGCCTTAAAGATGTACCCAGTCCTCTCCAGAGCGGCATCTGAGTATGACACATCATCAGGCTAATCCCCACTTTCACTGTGCAGGTAATTCAGATCCAGATCAAAACCGTCATTTTGATAATAAATGCCATGAGGCACTGATGATGCATGGTTGTCATCTCTACAACTGTCATAGTATTGCTCAAAAGCATAAGCTGTGAGCAACTGGCTAACCATATCCGTAAGATGTACTTGCTGAATTGGTATGGACGGCTGGTTAAAATCAAAATCAGTATGGGTGTCGGGCATAAGGACAGCATGTATAGGCTGCTGTACTACTGTAATATTTGTAATGTTAGGCGGAAGGACCGATCTATCAGTAAGATCCCTGACAATGTTAACATTACATGGCTCTACTGGCTGAGGCATAGGCTGATATGGGGTGGAGGATCTGTGCCAACTAGGCTACCAAGAATTGGAGGAACACTCCCTCAAGGTGTCAAAATTTTCCACTGAAACAGAAGAACTGGGAAAAGCAATTCACCTGTATAAGAAGTCACTTACTCCATTTTCCCAGATGTAACTGTAGCTGTTGGTAAAAAATGTTGTATCTTCATTGGGGGGGGGGGCAGTGCCCATACTAGACAGACTACTGACTCAGTACCTAGGATGAATACTTAGAAAAGTTATTTTCCATCTTCGATTTTCCATGTCTCTCCCTGTTCTTCTTAGCAGTTTTTTGTAGTACTGCAGATCATGTGAGCTCCGACCAACTGACACACATACTGTAAATTGCTGATGAGGTACACTGTGTACAGGCAACACATTAGTCATGAGAGTCCTCACTTGCTTCTTGCACTTTAAATACATGTCAGAAAAATTCGCATAAATATGGTCAAAATTAAGAAAGTAAAGGATACCACCTGCATAATAATCCTTCATATAAAATTACAAAATCCTCATTGGATGGATAAAATTAAAACAAATTTCCAATGGATTTTGGGAGGAAATGTGACTGTATTGTCAGTGAAAGCTTAAAACTAGTGACACCTGGAAGTTGCAAGAGGAGATAACAGACAAGGATTATTGCCGTTGGTCAATAGGATGTAGACAGGAAAGACAAAATTTTGTCTTTTGGGAGGGCTGGATTCTGGAGGTAGTAGAGCTTATATTCCTAACAATGTGATCGGGAATGTATTTGAAGGAGAAACAATTTCTTAACAAACTGAAAAACTGTCAAAGCAAAATTCAGTCATTTTGGTCTTGTTTTATGTTGCCTTTCAAAACCTGCAAAGTTCTTTTTCAAAGTAAATCATAAAAAAATGAAACAAAAATGGAAACTGTCATTTAGGGTTTTTCCAAAAGTTCTATATGAAGACTCTATGTTACCATTAAAATTTTCTTTGTGAGTGCAGATGGAATGCTCCAAGCTGCATTTACAATAAATAACCCCAAAAGACCCAAAAGTGAACCTGATGATTCCTCTGAGTGTGACCTGGGTGGAGTTATGGTCAATATAGGTGGTGGATAGGAGGCAAGTTCTGCGTAGACCGACTGTCTAGGATCCCCCTTTTCATCAAAGGTGACCTAGAAAAAAAGATACTGAGTTTGACAATACGTCTTAACGTCTCAGACATTCATCAACACAGCTTTAAAATGTGATACAAGAGCAAACCTTTTTGCCGTTTGTTGTATCAAACATGGACAAAAACCCTATGTGCAATGGATGCGTTCATTTAAAGTAATCAGTATCATTCAAATTGAGAATAATACAAAATATCCTGTAAAATTTGCACAAATATATTTGCAGAGTTGCTAAGCCTCAATCATGAAAATGTGTGATCAACAGCCCAAAACTTCGTAATCTGGGACCAAAAGATGAAAATCTGTAACAAAATGTGTAATTATCCAATTCAAAGATAAAGTTTGATACATATACCTTGCTGTCATCATTATTCTCTTCGCTAAACAAAAAAAGCGGAATCACTTTCAAATGAATGCCAATTTATTTTGGGTAGATATGATATTCTTTACAGAAACTAATATTTCAGTTCTATGTATAGTTTTGTACTCATCTGCATAAAGTAGCTGAATTTAACCTAGTGTAATCAATGATTATGCAGCCCACCTTTTGGTGTTAGGAGTCTCCAATATGAACTGTGAATATGAATTATCATGCAGAACAGAACCGAACTTCTACTACAATGACCTAGACAATAAGTTGGTAGCCTCTTTTCTAATGACAGATTTTCAATTTTTCTCTTTATATTCTAACTCTTTCTACAATAGCCAGCATTGTGCTGACATATTATTAACCAACCTACCTACCAATCCACCCTCCTACATACCTACCTACCAACCCACCCACATACCTACCAACTCACCTATCTACCTACCAACCCACCCACCCCACCTACCTACCTACCAACCCACCCACCTACATACCTACCAACCCACTCACCTACATACCTCTCAATCCACCTGCCTACCTACCTACCTACCAAGCTACCTAACTACCTACCTACTAACCCACTTACCCACCTACCACCCAACCTACCTACATACCTACTATCAACCCACCCACATACCTACCTACCAATCCATCCAACTACCTACACACCTACCAACCCACCCACCTACCCACCTATCAACTCACCCACCAACCTACCTATCAATCCACCTGCCTACCTAACTACCTACCAACCAACCTACCTATCTATGCACATACTATGACAGGATATAAAATATATAAAACAATAAAAAGATGTTTTTTCCACATCAAAGAAGAGGTATTATACTAAGTTGATAAAAAAATCTTATTAATGTCGTTTTTTTTATGAATCTGCTTAAGAAACTATCTTCATTGTCCACCCCAGGAAGCCAGATTTTACTGGGTGACAGTCACAGAGTAACCCTGGACGGTCAGCCAATAGTACAATTAAAGTTTATGAATTAGTATTTACCACAGTACACATGAAACATGCAGCATGCAGTTCATTCGCATGCACAATATACAGAGTAAACCTGTTATGGGTAACCTATCACAATATGCAATGTACAGTCAACATGGAAACTGTATCATTCAATCAACATATTTATTTCTCCTTGCAACCACACTGGTCCTAAAGGGACTTAGCTACAGACTAAGATGTATAGAACATGAAAAATGTGTCATAGACACAAATACTTAACCCGTGTTAGTAAAGCATAAAAAATAGTACATACTGACGACCTTCCTTGGTTGCAAAAGTGTAGTACTAACAGAAATGCATTTAATTATCAAGTTTCATTATTGGAACATATATATCACCCAAAAGAAATCGACCAGAAAACAATAAATTTCAATAGAGTTACTTAAGCATGAAATATAAGCCACATAGGCTTTTTTGTAATATGTAGGTAGAACTTATCAAGGTACATACACTCATCTAATCAACTTTCATGATTGTAAGTAAGAGAGAGAGTGATAGATAGATAGACAGATAGACAGAGCATGCTAAAAGCTCAAATGGTCATGAGCTAAGTGCAAAAGCTTAACCAAAGCCAGCAAAAGATGAAATATAGGTCATGGTGAGTTTCTTTTGTTGTAAGGATGTGGTTACTAATAGAGATGCATACCACTATCAATTTCATGATTCTAGCACAAACAAACATAAAATTTAATCCAGGTCAGTTAAGCATAAAGTATGGGCCATAACGACCTAATACCGAAATGAAGTGGTAGTGTTCATCAAGATGCAGCCCCTCACCAAGTTCCATAATTTGATATAGGATAGTGCATACACAGCTCAATGCACAAACCTAGAATCTAGCTAAAACAGCATACATAAAGGGTGCAAAAGCCTATCTGGTCATGAGCTAAAACTTAACCTAAGCCAGTAAATATGAAATGTAGCTCACAGTGACCTTTTCTTTTTGTAAGCTTGAGAAATAAACTTAAAGCACAAAATATAACTCAAGTCAGTGAAGCATAAAATATGGGTCACTGTGACCTACTTTTATGATGGCTAAAAAACTCCTAAGATACATCCCCTCAATAAGTTTTATGAAAGCAGTAGTTAACAGCACCTTTAATCTTTGCATTTCTTCTTGTGTGGAACACTTAAACCTCTCAAAATCTGATGCCAATTTCCCATATTCTTCTTGGGTTATAATTATATCCTGCAAAAAAGAAAATATGTCACTCAATCATAATGGAAGTAAAATCTTCATGAACTGTATAAGTATATAAATAATTAAAAATGTGTTTATCTAACCTATTACATCAGAATGTTTGTTATATTAAATGCATGAAAGTCCCTCCAGACTGTACATTTTGTACACCCGAAATTAATGTTCAGAAATGTCCCCCATCACAAGATTGTAGATTTAGTACAACCCAAACTTATATAGCCATAAAAGTCCCTCCAGACTGTAGATTTTGTACAGTTCAAACTAATGTATCTATAAAAGTCTGTCCAGATTGTAGATTTAGTTCAAACTGAACTTATGATGCCATAAAAGCCCCCCCCAAGAATGTTGATTTTGTACAATCCAAACTAATGTATCCATAAAGTCCCTCCAGACTATAGATTTCATACAACCCAAACTAATGTTCAGAAATGTCCTCCCCCACCAGATTGTAGATTTAGTACAACCCAACTTACATATCCATAAAAGTCCTTCCAGATTGTAGATTTTGAACAATCCAAACTAATGTATCCATAAAAGTCTGTCCAGATGGTACATTTAGTATAATTCAAAATAAAGTATTCATAAAAGTCCTTCCAGATTGTAGATTTTGTACAATCCAAATTAATGTATCCAACTCTTGCCTTTACCAAGCACTGCCTTCTCACCTCTGCCCTCATGGATTTGAGTGTCAGGCTTGGCCATGTCAGTATGTGAGAAAGCTGCCAGTAGCTTACTGTGGGTCTAGCTGCCATAAATAGCCTATCTTGTGTTAAGAAATGGCATTAAACCCCAAAACCACAATAACAACTTCCCATTAAAAACATATTATATATATATATATATATATATATATATATATATATATATATATATATATATATATATATATATATATATATATATATATATATCACACTTGCATTTTTTGGTTTCATAAAATTATTATTCCTGTGTGCTGCAGTCCATAGTGTACACATAGAAGTTACTGGAAGGATTGAAATTATTAAACAATAATTACTTAAGGAGGTAAAACAAATGTGGTAAATTTAACATGATTATCTCAGATGCTAAGCTGGCAGAATGAATGTAAATATTACATCTTCCATGAAGATGTATGTATTAATTAATACATACAAACTGATAGAAAACTATCCTTTTCTTTATTACTGTATTTACGGCATGTTTTCGGACGGCAACAAATAATTACTTTTTTTTGTCGTCCGAATACATATTAAATTCTTTAATTAGGTGTCCAAAAACAAACAGGGCAAGATAAATTTTTGCCCCCCCCCCGTCCGTAACGAAGTTACTGTTAGCTCACATGACGACATGCTGCCATGAAGTAAAACAAGTATTTTGTCTAACACCACGGTAAGGATAATGAATGAAAAACAGGTATTACTTGCCTATTTTGTCTATTTGATACATGTCCATCCACCAGAAAACGCAGCCATACATGTATTAGAGCCACGATTGTGTGCATAATTTCCAAAAGAACCTCCATATTAGTAATCTTGCAATCCACAGTTTAACCCTCTACTAATCAGTGATCAATAAAATCTACCTTACAAACACACGCAAGCTTTATGTCTGTGTAATTAAGATATTAATACAAACTAAATAAAAAGATTTTGGAAATATAATTCTGAACATATATATACAGAAACATTTCAGTATCAAGGGTAGAAATACCAGTACATGTATGATGGCTAATCTTAGAGCAGCAAGGGTGAGAAGCTCCATACGAGGTGAGTGTTGGATGCACGCCTAGGAAGGGTAAAAATAACAAGCAAGTTGCAATATATGAGTCAGCGTGATTAATATGTTGGTATTTTTTTTTATAAAAGTGATCTATTTGTTGTGGTTCTCTTTTTTTTCCACCTAGCCGAGGGTAGCTTCAAAATGAGCAGAGCTTGCCGACTCGAAACAATCGACTGCTCAAAGATTGTTTTGATGCATGTCAGAGATTTCAAGGTGTCTAGGTGATAATTGTTAATAATATAATTTGTGGGATTTCTTTGACAGGTGTGTTCGGAAATAAAAGGCAGCCATCTGGATTTCATTAAAAGAGAACACGATGTACCGAACATGTAGCACCCACAATCAATATTTATCGTCTACAAAGAGGTTTATTTGCTGTAGAACAATAACTACGTTTAAACCGTAGTACATAATGCCTCGGGGATAAGGGGTTTGTTTTGTTGCACGATGCCAATGAATTTACTAATCCATACAGACTCTCTGACATATTGTTTAATGATATAAAGCAGGGTCATGGTTTCTAATCAAAGCCATAACTGTCACACCTGCCTGAAGTGGTTTCGTGTGTAACGATGTCTACACTGACAACCAATCATATTTTTGTTAGCCACACATACATACATACTTACATACAAACATACAATTTAGAATTTTAAATTATATTAGTTCATGGAAGTTCATGATCACATTAAATAATTGGCGACCAAATGAAACCAAAATGTTTGGCTGTTTGTGATAGAGGTCACTGGTACAAAGACATTAATAAGTATCGAAATCAAAATGTTTGGCTGTTTGTAATAGAGGTCACTGGTACAAAGATATTAATAAGTATCGAAATGGTCTGAATGGTATGCATGGTACCAAAATATTCAACCAGTCTGCAGAACAAAGTGGGGGTGGGAGTGTGGATGGGGGGAGTCTCAATTTACTTACTGAAGTTAGAGCATCAATCAGGGCCCGTAACTGTAACACATCTTGGGAAAGCTGTTCTCTTACTGTTATCTCTGCTTGAAGTCTCATCTCACTCTTCAAAAAATTAAAAACAATTATTCTGATAATACCTTTGAAAAAAAATAATGGATTTTCGCAAGCAATCACACAAGGTAAGGTTATTTAGTGCATTATTGATAGTGAATTGAGATTTATATTTCATATCAAATTACAGATAATGTCAAAATATAACAAATATTTCACAATGTATGTGTTATAATAAAACACCTTCTTATGTTTATGTGATTTGTATCCTTTCCGTAAGCCTTAAGATATCACAACATGTTAAACAACTACTACATATTACAACTTGTGGGACAATTTGTCCATTTAGTACACTGACCACAAAAAAACAATACATTTTAGCTTTAAATTACATTGCTTTGAATGTGAATAAGTGTATTGATGAATTTGCATGGATCTGATGTTTGTGAAAATTGTGTAATTCATATCATTTACTTATCATGTCGATGCTGTAATATTGATATTTATTAATATCAGGTCAACAATGTAATAATGATATAGATCACTACATTTAATTATCATGTAATAATGATACAGATCACTACATTTAATTATCATGTAATAATGATATAGATCATTACATTTAATTATCATGTAATAATGATATAGATAACTACATTTAATTATCATGTAATAATGATATAGATCATTACATTTAATTATCATGTAATAATGATATAGATCATTACATTTAATTATCATGTAATGATGATATAGATTGCTACATTTAATTATCATGTAATAATGATATAAATCATTACATTTAATTATCATGTAATAATGATATAGATAACTACATTTAATTATCATGTAATAATGATATAGATCATTACCTTTAATTATCATGTAATAATGATATAGATCATTACATTTAATTATCATGTAATGATGATATAGATTGCTCATTAATTATCATGTAATACTGATGTACATAAACACACTTTAAATTATCATGTCAATGCCGTATTACTGATTTACATCAATACACATTTGACTAACATGTCAGCACTATAATATTGATGTACAGCAATAGGCTTTTTTGACTAGATATGTTACCTCTCTCAAATATCTAGTGAGCTTGGTGACAGACTCCACAATGGCAAGCGTATATCCAGAGAAAGATTCCTGCCTTAGCCGTTCTGCTGGCGGCCTTCTTCCTGTCTGTCTCTCATAGTCAGATATCTCATTCTCCAAACACTCCAGTACCTATTTGTTCCAAGAAAGAAGGAAAGTTATACCATTTCTAGAATGAAAATTACAAACGAAAAAAAAAAAAGCATTACAGTACTTGTATCACAAGAAAGACAATAAAATTAACCAAGCAGTAAGAGAGTCCACTTTTGACTGCCATATCTTGCTTGTAGTGCTGTGTGGTCAGTGTGCCAGACTGAAAGCATTTTAATCTATCATTGTATTAACCTGGGTCAGTTACCATAGTCTGTCCTTGAGAAAGGCACTTTACTCCAACTGTCCTTGTATTAAATAACTTAATGATTTTGCTGTGCCAAAAAGCACAGTACAAAAACCAAATCTTGAAGTAGCATTTTTCAAGTGAAGAATTTATCTAGGCTTGCATCTTCTCTTCATAACCATCTTTATTTATAGCTCAATAATTTAGTACAGTCCCATTACACAAGGCTGGTAAGAGACATTACCAAGTATGCAAATTAAGTGTGCAGAAATACAATGCAACATTAAAGGTTGCTTTTAATTAAAATTAACAACCATTACTGTTGTTTCTTTGGCATTTAAACCAAATAAACACAACATCTAACAAAACTTCCTTTAGATATAGTCATGAAAACTTTTGTAAATTCAACGGTTTCCTTTCTGTTTACTGTTTATGTCTTAATTATCTCTGTTTTGTAATTGCCTTTTACTGAGACTGTAATCATATAAAAATGTTAATGTATGCATTCCTTAAAGGTCATAATGTTACTGTATGTGAAAGCAGTCTTAAAGGTCACCTCTATTAGGCAGTCACTTGCTTTATATACTTGTTAATAAGTTGAGTCCAACTGCAAACAACACGGACCCTGATCTGCTCTTGCATAATCACCAGCAGATCAGGATCTATGTTGTTTGTTGTAATAATTATACTAGCAAACTTAAGATACATAGATATGCCAGTGCATTATGTAATGGCAGATCTGGGTCTGTGCAGTTTGCAGTTGGACTTGACATACAGATGGTATGTTGAAAAGACACTTTTTTCAAGGTCTTTTAAACAAAGTGTCTTCATAGCAGTAAACCTTTATTAAGCAATCACCCGTCTCTGGAAACCCATTTTCCCACTTCTCAGAGGCAGCAGCTTGGGACAGTTTTGACTGCATGTGATAAATTGTTGCACCTCTCCACTGTTATAACATGCCTTGTATAATGTGATTCTAGATATAATGCAGTACCACGATGGACGCCATGACCAAAATCATATCAATGTATAACAATATGGTGTGTGTGTGTGTTTTGGATTTTTAACACAGCTTTAACAATCTGGGTCAAATTTCTACGATGTCTGCAGTGTGGCAGTTTATAGTGATGTCTAGCACTGGGGCATCATGCTGCAACATGTGCCACCCAGTCACATTATCCTGACACCAGACCAACTAGTCCTAACACTAGTCCTACAATGTAAGACATAGCACATGTTGTTTTTGTTTAAGTGCTATGTCTTACTACCCAAAAAATGGCCTTGCATAGCCTGTTTCGATGTCAGTTGACATCGGAACGAGTAGTAAAAGTTTCAGGAATATCTCACACACTTGGCAGCCTATATCGACACTCTTCCACTAATTTATGTGCAATTAATATACTTACTGTGCTGTCTTTATTCTGGTGGAATCAAAATATGACACCAGCAAATGGACGCATTTTCATGTTCCACTGACATACATCTGAATTTGTTGCAATGCAATGGTAGTCAAGGTATGCCGAAGTATGTTCAAGTAGGTTCATATGGGGGATATGTTTCTTGAATGAAATGAAACGTTGCTTATAATTCCAATAGGCATAATATATTTTTTATTCATTTTGTTAAAAAATAATATTTCAACCTAACCCAATTTCGGCATTCCCGGTTTTCATCGCTTTCCAGCAAACTGAAATGTAGGCCAACGAGACTTGAAAACAGGTCCATTTCTTTTGTGAGAATTTGAATTTATTAGAGAAAAGACATCAGGGTAAGTAAAGTCTGACAAAAATATTATAACTTTACTTTGTAGAAGAGCATCATTATTGGTTGCCAGTTGTGTGTGATATTCCTGAAAATTTGACTTTTGTTACACTGTTAGTCGACATCAAAACATGCTACACAGCACCGTTAGTTAGGCAGTAAGACCCATCACCCACCCAGAAGAAAAATATCGGGGTGATGTGTCTTACATTGTAGGACTAGTCCTAACACTAACCTCTTAATGCTGACTGCCAAGCGAGGCAGCTGCTGGTGCCATTGTTGAAAGTCTTTGGTATGACTCAGTCAGGGTCTGAACTCACAGGCCACTGGAGAGGTGGATTGAAAGAAAATAAGGCGAAACTTAGGTCTTATATCTTCATTTCCTTTTCAAAATTGAAAAATAATGATAGTGCCCAATATATCACAGTTCAGGATCTTAAGCTATTCTCAATGTATCATGATTCTATACATACTGTGGTTTTCAATATACCATGGTTCAGTACATAATGTGGTTGGCAGTTATGGACCCTGACTAGTGCATTATAATGAGGGAGAGCTAAACCTGTAAATACTAATTAATATACCTTCCTAATTTATTAATATACCTTCCTAATTAATTAATATACCTTCCTAAGATCTGTGAGATTGAAACTGGATGAGGTGTTGGCCTGTCTCTCTTCTTTGGGTACTCTGCTCTTGGCCTTCTTTACCTTCCCAGTATCATTGATAGCTGATTTTGGTGAGCGTAAAATGGCAATTGACTCATCATGTTGTTCCCTTGTTGGTGTTTGGAATGTATCATCTGCTCAAAAATTTAAAGAAATAAAATTTAAATGACAAATTTGCCATTTGTTTGTCAGGTCTGGTCCTTTAGTTTGTCCACTTTTTCCCCAATAATTCTTGTTTTTCCCTTTGTTTTTAACTATCTCTTTCAAGCTGTATCCACATACCTGTCCCTTTTTCAGTTTGACATTTTATCTTTGTCTCTCATCTAGGGTCTAATCCAGAATGCATGATTAAAAGATTCTTGATAATTTCTAAAAAGTCAGAATGAAAATAAGAGGAGAAATTCATGCATACTATTTTCAAACCTAGCTTTATTTCTTTATAAACATCTCACATATTCAGAAAATTCCACCCTTTTATTGAAATGGCTGCTGCAATTTTCCCACAAAATTATGAGTTCTACAATAGCCCCTGATCATATGAGAATGGCTTCAGACACAATGCATTTGGTACTTTTCCTTAACTGAAGAAGATCCTAAATATATATTATATTTTCCTGGTAATATTTTAAGCAAAAACCAAAGTCATCTATAAGAAAAACCAATGTTAACTGGTATCTCTTTTTTTTTTTTTTTTTGCATCCAAAAATGAGAAAATGCCTTAGTTAAGGATTTATCAGACCTTATCTATGGTATAAATACACATATTTCATCCGGTGAAATTCGTTCCAAAATTCAAAAAACTTTATACAATAAATTGATAGTTTTCATTAGCTGTCATACAGTACTTCATTACCTATCTTAATTTAATTATCAGATGATGATAATGCCTTAAAAACTTGTAATGATTGCTGCCATGCATATATCACTGAACTGGTGGATGCAGGCTTGAAACAAGTATTCATGCTGCATTTTCTAAATGACCAACAGTACAAGCCAAATTATTTCTATGTATCAGTGTAGAATAGAAAAACCAATAGTACAAGACAAATTTTTCATATGCATCAGTGTAGGAAAGAAAAATCAATAGTACTATATGCATCAGTGCAAGACAGAAAAAACAACAGTACAAGCCAAATTCTTCATATACATCAGTGTAGAATAGAAAAACCAATAGTCCAAGACAAATTTTTCATATGCATCAATGTAGAATAGAAAGACAATCACAAGCCAAATTCTTCATATGCATCATTGCAGAACAGAAAAACCAACAGTACTATATGCATCAGTATAGGATAGAAAAACCAACAGTACAAGCCAAATTCTTCATATGCATCAATGTAGGATAGAAAAACCAACAGTACTATATGCATCAGTATAGGATAGAAAATACAACCGTACATGCCAAATTCTTCATATGAATCAGTGAAGAATAGAAAGCCACCACCTAAGATCAGAATTCTGTGTCAGATGAGAGGCTCTGATCCCAAATGAAATTTTCCTACCCAACACATGCATAATGAAGGATTATTTTTCTCACATTCCTGAATGGAAAACTAAAGCTAAAGTAAAAATGAGTGGGTTTTTTTTAAAAATACTGATGTAATTTACAAACAGTAAAACTTCCAGTGAAATTATTTTCAGCTTAAGATTGGGTGTAAAAGTTACGTTTACAATGAAAAATCTTTAAATGATGTTAAAAAATGTACCAGTATTAAAAAAACAGTACTCAAGCTGCTGATGTAATGGTAATATACAGAATTCTATTTGTTTATTGCAAATAGCTTGTGCAAGACCAATGTGAACATGTACACATCACTGTAGTCTATATATCAACTGATTTTGACATCTCTGTTGTCTCCATATCAACTGATTTTGACATCTCTGTTGTCTCTATATCAACTGATTTTGACATCTCTGTTGTCTCTATATCAATTGATTTTAACATCTCTGTAGTATATACGTCAATTGATTTTGACATCTCTGTAGTCTATATGTCAACTGACTTTAACATCTTTGTAATCTATATATCAATTGATTTTGATTTCTATGTGGTCTGTGTCAATTGATTGTGACAACTCTGTAATCTATAAATCAACTGATTGTGGCATCTCTGTAACCTATATATCAACTGACTGTGACATCTTTGTAGTCTATATATTAACTGATTTTGACATGTCTGTAGTCTATATAACAACTGATTGTGGCATCTCTGTAGCCAACCAGTATATATCAATTAATTTTGCTATCTTTGTAGTCTACATATATCAACTGATTTTGAAATAAATGTAGTCTATATGTCTATTGATTCTGACATCACTGATATAAATGTTGTTTCCAAACAAGAAAATACCATCCCTTAAAAACAGCAATTTGTCATTATCAGAGAAGTTTAAGTTTAGTTGTCAGAATTACCATGCATGATTGTCTCCCTTTGCACAAGATAAAATTCTTTCAACTTAATACAGATTAAAGAGACACTACTGAAATCTTCATGCGAAAACCAAACAAAATATTGCTTCCTTTCTTCAAATTTCCTCTTTAACAATCCCAAGCGTAATGAAGCCTGCTGCCACTTTCATATGGACTGAAAAATTAGCCAAACAGAACTAAGCATTATCATATAGACTGAACAATTAGCCAGTCAGCACTAAACATTTTCATACAGAGTGAACAATTAGTCAATCAACAATAAGCATTTTCATAAAGGACTGAACACTTAGCCAAACAGAACCAAGCATTATCATATGGACTGAGCAATTAGCCAGTCAGCACTAAACATTTTCATACAGAGTGAACAATTAACCAATCAACAATAAGCATTTTCATAAAGGACTGAACACTTAGCCAAACAGAACTAAGCATTATCATATGGACTGAGCAATTAGCCAATCAGCACTAAGTATTTTCATACGGACTGAAAAATTAGCCAATCGGTACTAAACATTTTCATACAGAATTAACAATTAGCCAATCAACATTAAGCATTTTCATACAGACAGAACAATTAGCCAATCAGCACTAAGGCTGTATGAACTATTAATGCATTGCCAACATGAGAAATATAACAGTAATGTCTTATTATTATTAAAACTTCACGCTGATATCTGAATGGGTTGGATGGTATTAAGTAGGTTGAACATTATTCATGTTTGATCATCATCAATGGTCTGCATTTCTCTCTCTCTCTCTCAATTAAAAACAGTTGACTAACATCATCTCCTAAGTTAACCAACTGAAATGGGATTTTATAAATTCCAAATGCTGGGCATGTGTAAATGTAAATGTAATGCAAATTTGGTATTCTACTAAACCATGACTTTTTCCTTGCAATGATTAACAATATTAGATAATGGGGAAAATGCATTTGAATGTATACATTTTTATGTGGCATTTAAAATCAAGATGCGGCATGAACAATGCGACTTACACAGGTCTTGCTGTCTTTAAACTGAAGAGTCACAACACAGCCTGGAGAGGGCGGATTCCAATGATTATCCACAATTAATTAAATAATACAATGATTATCCACAATTAATTAAATAATACTTGAAATTATAGTTAACACATACCAGCTTAGCCTTTCTATTTAATGACTGTTATGTTTTACCCAGGGCCTGAAAATTATGGTGACCCAAGGTCCGGGACCAATTATTTTTAGGTATGGACCTATCATACATAAGCAGCACTAACCCGTCGGACCTTTATAAATTTTTCTTTGTTCTTGTAAATTATAGAAACTGTGCTTTTAATCCTTAAAACATCTGAAAAGAGTCATAAAAGTGCACCAATGCAAGCAGATGTCGCTCGATAGTGGGAGACTGAAGGCTTCAAACACTGCTGAAATTCTGCACAAATAGCGCTCAATATCTGATCACCATTTTAAACCTGATCTTTGTCAGTCAGATGTTTGCTTGTTCTCAACCAAATGCTAAAACTCAGCATCAATAGTATCAGCTTACCATATGTTCTAGCTGTTACAAGGCTGTTTAAGTATGGATTTACTGGTGGAAGGCAGGAATCAACCACAGGGAATTCAGCTGCTACAAGACGTTGCATTTAAGAGCTTTAGATGTCACAGGTCCGAAAAGGATGAAAATAAAACTAAATGTATTCAGACTTTCCAGGATCAACCATAAAAGACATGTTCAGCATACCCAAAGTCACAAAATCAACCAATTATTCAAGTGCCTTATTCAAAGGCACATCTAATTTTATAATGACCCATTGAAACATGCGAAGAACCTATGACTTGCACCAGAGAGGTTACTGAGGGTAAATAAAACATACCCCATGCAATCATTAATAGCCCAATTCCCTGAGCAGTTATAAGGATGAGTGCACAACAAGTTATTCATCATGTCAGAGAGTCCTAATGAGACCATTGCTCACTGACTCACAAAAAAGTGACAAATACACTCCAAGAAGCCAAGGCAAAGTTCATCTGAGGCAGAGCAATGTAGTATGAGTTTCATCTGACCTTTCTCCATCCTATTTTAAATATTTTGACAACAAAAATGTCTAAAATGGGGTGGAAAGGTCAGAGGAACTTGATTATCTGCAAAGTGAATTGTTGCTTTCAGGGCCATTGACTGTATAGAAATTGAACTTCTTGGTAGCTTTCCCATCTGTTTCACTCTTTGAATGGCAGATGTGTTTTATTTTATTTGAATGTTTGATATTTTTATCTAAAGTTGAAAACTTTTAGACTTGACTTTAAGTTTTTGTTAACTACATCAATGAGATTTAAAGAGGATCGACCAATAAAAGGCATGATCATGTGATCTGAACATTTTAAATTTTTCAACTTAGTAAAATATTTACATGATTGAATAAGCAATAAAACAGTCATCTGAATTTTGAACTTTCATTTATATATATATATATATATATATATATATATATATATATATACATACATACATACATACATATAGTCTTTTGTTTATATTAATGCACTAGTGTAAATATACTCAAGTCAGACTTTGCTGTTGGGCCAGTGAGTCAAAATGAAATTTTCAGGCTCTGTTTACCTACAATGAAACTATTAATTTCAAAACAGAACTTCTTACCACTACCAATATAAAATTTTCTTAATCACATCCATCAACCAATGCTAACTTTTTAAACTAATAAGGATCATAGTATACCACTAAAAGATATTACAACTTTCAGATATTTTTTCAAAAGATGTATGATTGGTAATAATAAAACAACAAATCTTGACAATGTTTAAATAGGCCATGCTTGTTATCATGGTTTTATTTTCATAAATACCAGGCTGTGTATTGATCTAAATTATCTTTCTTTTCTCTCATGAAATTATTATTATTATTATTACTATCTTGGGAAATATTACTGGTAAATTTCTTGGTCAAAGTTTTATGAAATCAAATCCAAATGGGACTGTGCTTGAGTCATGGAAAACTTTGTTTTTTGTTGCTAAAAAGCTATACAGAGTTCCTGTTCACTCAAAAATGGCTTTTCCTGAACAGTGTTGGAGAATTCTACAGATGTGACATACACGAACTGTCAATAATCAAGAGTCTATAAAAAACACAAACCTATTTTAGTTGAATACTGAAGACTGTTCATAGTTGGGCTAGGTTATATAAAAGGTAGACAAACTTACGAGATGAATCTGGTATTTGAGAACTGTGTATAGGTCCAGGTCCCAGGTGACTCAACCCCGCATGACCACTGATAGTGCTGATGGTATGGTTCCTCTCTTCTGCTGCCAAAAACTGCTGAAATCGCTCAAGGTTCAACTTGGGCTGATACACAATAGGTTCAGGGGCATCCCCACCCACTCTATCATCACCATCTGTAAAATTTTTAATTAATTTACAGACTCTGTATTCCAAAAGCACCAGAATGTCTGTGCATTTTCAGATCTGTTTCTATGTCATACACATATGCTAGATTTAAAAAAAAAATATATAGCCTACATATACAGTGAAACCCTGCTAAATAGGCAACAGGTAAGCATTACATCATTAAAATTAGTCTCCTCCAAAATCCCTACATTTTAATACAAATAATACATAAACTGTAGCCATTGTGTAGCTCAGATTGTCAGTCTGATGGGAGGCTGATGATCCTACAATCAGCCTGTAGATCAGAAGGCTAGTATTCACATGAGTAACTTTTGAAGGCTGGTATTCACATGAGTAACTTTTGAAGGCTGGTATTCACATGAGTAACCAGATACATAATTAGGAACTATTTTTAAGCACTTTTGAATTTCTCTTTCTCTCTCTCCAATCAATAATGTTTATCCTGTCCAACCATATTTTATAATTTGTCCTTGAGAAAATGATGCAGTGGTTCTCTTAAAATTTCTAGTTTTCTTCAGATGATAATAGTTCATCACAACTAAACACAATTTCTTGTGAATAATGTTACACTTTTATGGCAGTAGTAATCCATTTTTTGAAGGTCATACAATGGTTGGAGAGATTCATTTATTTTCTCATTATTTATTTTACTTTTTTTTCTTGGTATTAATATAAAATCAACTGTTCTCACTGAAGATTATTATATCGAATGCAAATTTATGGTAATTTTACTGAAAAAATGTTTTGCACAAATGCTTGAAAGACAATATGGTCAACATTTGCAACATATTAAATAATAATGAAGAATAATAATGAAGATAAGACAGAGATGTATTCATTGCAAGTTCTCTTTACAAGTATTCTTATCATTCATCAGACGATTTTTTCAAATGTTCTTTATAACACTGATATGAGATGAAAAATCATTTATCTTAATCCAATGAAACTTGGCAAGAGAAAGCATACAAATATTTTTTGGGTGAAAAGTTATCAAGCAAGTAAATCTATCATTTTTTATATGAAAAGTTATAAATGAAAATATCATTTATCAACAACTGCTAACACCATTGTACCTATCTTTGTTATGTATTTCATACTGAAATGTATTATAAATTTCATAATGAGATACTGAAATATATCGGTGGTAGAAAAATGATATTGTCACAGCAGCAATATCACATTGGAACTACTTTCTGTTACAATAAAGGTGATATATCTTCCTATTTTATTAAAACCTATATTTCCATACTGAGGCTTAACTTATTTAATCTTCTTCTGCTCCTTCTCTCTCCCTTCTTTTCTCTCTCTCTCTCTCTCTCTCTCTCTCTCTCTGTCCATCAGGATAAACAGATCTGTGTCAAGACTATAGACCTTCTATATATAATCAGTGAGGAGATGTCATAAAGAAATGCCTAACAATAAACTCAAAACAACAAAGTGCCTTATATATTTGCCTGTAAGTCAAGTCCAACTAAAAATGGCAGAGACCAAGATCTGCCTTTGCATAATGTGCCAGCAGATCTGGGTGAATGCAGTTTGTTAGAAGTAATCAGTAAAACAAACAACAAAGACTCTGATCTGCCAGCATATCATGTGATGGCAGAACAGGGTCTATGCTGTTTGCAGTTGGACTTGACTTGAAAGCAACTATATAAAGTAGGCTAAATTTTGATGCAGCTTCTGTAATCAAAAAAGGACGAAAAAAATTCATGTTTGAATGTAGAAATTAAAAAAAGATCCAAAATCGTTTCAGGTAAACTCACTATCATTAAAATCTTTGTTTAAAGATGTTCTGCTCTGAAGTCTGTTGTATGCAACTGACTTGTGATGTTTCTACAGTACTCCCACCCCAACAATGTTCACTGTTGACATCAGGATTGTTCCACTAAATTTGACATGGAACACAGACAAGGTATTTGTTTTACAAGGGTACTCTTGTTATTCAAGAGTTTATCTGAACACAATTCAAAATTGTAAATTACATCTATGGGTGAAAAATACTTATCACTAGACCCTTCCCTGGGTCCCAAGCATGTTTTTCTGAAACAACCCTCAATCTGCACAAGACATGTGTTAACCAAATAAAAATGTCTTATCTTATTAAAAAAGTTATTAATTTAAAAAAATACACAATGTGAAAGATATCTACAAACTAAATTTGTTAAAAAGTTATAGTCCTAAAATTATTGGAAAATTTCAGAACTTCTTTAAAATAATATAGTAACACAGCCCCCTTGCTAAGGCTGCTGTTCATAACTTTCTCACCCATAGAAATAGACCCATAGAAATATAGACCCATAGAAATAGACCCATAGACCCAAACTTGTATATACAGAGTATTAAATATATGTACAAAGCAAAGCATGTCATCCTTAACTGGTGAACATTATGTCTGTTCTCTCTATTTACCCTAAATTTTAAGAATTTTATATTCTTTCTCTTCAGCTTTTATCTTATATACATTTTACCCAATCTCAACTTCACTCTTTTTTTCTTTCTGTACTTCATCTTTAAATTTATTTGCATGGATTTATCTTCGTAAAGTTTTTGTGCAATTCTTGAATTTTATCAGAACTTTTTAAAAATTTACACCACATAGACATTATTCTGCTGATGTGCTGTCACAAACAGAATGTTCTCTGTATTTCATTGGTTACTTATAATTATTGCTGTGTTGTCATTGGTTACTTATAATTATTGCTGTGTTGTCCTTTATGAATAATAATGAGCTGCTTGGGTACTTATACTGAAAAGCATCACTGGACAAACAGGTATAACAGTTCCAGTATGAGTGTTTAACAGTAAATCTAACATAGCTATTTAGTGGCTTATCATAACACCCATGATAATGATTTTTAATTCAAAAAACGGTGATTATTATTTTAATCCATTTTGTTCAGACTGATTCCACTGGTATACATTGTATCATCTTTAGATCACAGAGTCCACTGTACTGTGACTTGAACTAGTCAAATTAAAAACTTATGCTAATGTTTTCAAAAGATGAAATTAGTTCTGACTGAAACAGAAAGTATATGAATCATGGCCCTCAAATATTATTCTTTGTTAACCTAATTTGAACAGCATGTGGCTATATTTGAAACTTTCATGTAGATGTAGATGTTCAGAAACAAGCAGAAGTCAAATACGTAAGAAAAGGATGAAAAGAATGGGAATGGACACTTTTCAGACAAACAAACTAGAGTCTGGTTAACCCTTTACCTCATAGAGTGTATGGCTTTTCAGCCCTTCGATACGCATGTAGCAAAGTTACCCAGTGCAGTGTGCTATAAATAGAACACCTATTACCTGTTCTACTCCATACGCATAGGCCTGTTAAGCAGTGAAGAGTATGTTACGTTTAACAGCAATTTTAACCATTTTATGTTTTTGGTACACACTACGTATGGAAAGATTTAAGAGAAAAATCCGATCGTTATAACTGTATAATTATTTTTCACAGAAGAATTTTTATGTGCTTTAAAATCTTGAGAGAACTCGTTCACCACCAAGAACGTGAAGCCGCATGACCAACCGTAGCTGCCATTTCTCATACTCGAATTTTATAAGTTCTTTGTCTGCGTCTACATCACTAAATCAGCTGAATTTGATAATTTATAAAAACTAATGGCTTGCTACATCAGTATCTGAGCCTTTGCCTTAGTTATTGAAGCTTTCATAGTTGTGATTCTAATCGTGAAAACTCGAGTAAATACTGAACGAAATCTGCAACCTCCGTTCTGGAGAGTGGAGAATACGACCCAGTTACTTTAAATAGCAGATTTCGACCAGAGCATAAACAGTGACCACGTGATCTGACGTAATGGTCATTCACACCAATGAATGTAGTATCTAATAGGGGGTTTTCCCCGAAGGTAGCGCTATGAAAACCCGCTCAAAATGGCTGATGTTTACAGCAGGCGTCAAAAGGCGCTTCCATGAGAATGGTGTAGAGGCGTCAAAAGGCGCTTATATGCGAATCGGGTAGAGGCGTCAAAAGGCGCTTACATGCGAATGGAGTAGAGGTGTCCAAAGGCGCTTGTATGAGGTAAAGGGTTAACTAAATGTTTCCAAAGGCATTTGTCCCCAGGCCTGTTTCTAAAAATTCCTTTTAGAACCCTGAGAAAAGTCTACATACAAATTTCCTATTTCTTTGTACAACTTTATCTGATGATAAAAGATGACTAATATAGGGCAATTATACCAACAAGACAGGACCTAGGTCACTGTATAATTACCTAAAACATGTATTAATACATTAATGGGACAAAAAAATCAACAGATTACTATCACAATATTATTACATGTAGGCTCATACAAATGTAACAAAAGAAAAGAGTGAAGTCAACAACCTTTGTAAATTTTAACAAAATAATTTATTTCCCTAGAAAACAATGTAAAAATAGGAAATAGGACTTACGGTTTGTGAATATAATCCAAAAATTAATCCTAAAGTTGAAAAAAATATAAGTCCTATCACTAAACAGTTCTAATTGATCCAGGTTCGAATCTTGATGAAATTCCAACATGGAGGCGATGACGTCAGATGAAGTTGTTGTACTTATGGCAACAGATCCTCGTTGAATCACAGTTTATGTTTCTGTTCAGAATTCCAGAACAAATTTCCACTGAATTTCTTTGTCCCAGAACTTTTATAAAAAAGTACACTTGTTTAGTCTTCTAGAGAATAAATTAGTAAATTCCAAAAAATAAACAAACTTCAGAACAAGCTGGCAACAACAATAATAACCTCTTGAGCCCTCAAGGTTTAAAATACAACTCAATAGATCTAGCAGAAAATGTCTGTTTTAAGCCTCGATTTAATATCACATGGTGTCTCATGTGACAGGCGACGTGACCGCTAATTTGAATTGCGCAATAAAAGAAATGCCATTTATCACGTATGCAAGAATAGCCCTATCTAGGAATTAAATTCTCACACTGGAAATAAAAAAAGAAAGGCTGTTACAATTCAGCTAACATGTGGGCCGAAAATGACCTTGGTAATTGCCAATCATATTCACCCAATGTTTACAAGCTCTACGAACCAAGATGAGCTAAAAATAGTGCTTAAGCAACAGTTACATTCTAATCGGGTCAAGCCAATTTTCCAAAAAGAGGCTCAAATCCAATGAAAATTATCATTACAATAAAATGTAATGAAACAAAATTAAAATAAAAAAGAATTTAAAACTAACACAAAAGTAATTAAATTACATATACGTAACAATATATGACATGATCCCAAGTTTTGTTTTAAATTAACTTATGTTGCCAGCATTCATCTTTACTCCTCTACTTTCCTTACCAGAGTCTGAATCCAGTATATCATTTAATGCTGAAGCATCCATTACAGAATCACTCAAAACCTCGGTCCTCGTCCGGATGGGTGGATGGTCTCCTACAAGGCTCTTTGATCTGCAATGATGATAAATATTAACAAATGTTGAGAGATACTGTACTAAAGAATTCCACTCTATAAATAATGCAATCAATTTACAGCACTCCCTCACATTAAGGTTCTTTACTATAACACTCTTCCTGTTATTACATGGGTATGGTCATGGATACTATTTTTTATAGCAGTAAAATTATATATATATATATATATATATATATATATATATATATATATATAATGTACATCATTATAACACAGTCTCACTATACAGCAGTGTACTCTGTGGTTTACATGATTGGCATTATCCTGAGGTAGTACTGTATCATGCACTTCATTATAAGGCAAGATCACTATACAGAGGTGTATTTTATGGCTTACATGAATGGCATTATAATAAGGAAAAACTGTATTTTAGTGCCATTATATTTTTTGCAAATACACACAATTTTAACAGGTTCGCAATATCAAAATTTGTAAGTATATGAACCTAGTACTTAATACTTCAGTCTATCATTTTTTGCAAACAATATTTTATTGAATATAGCTGAATCATCAAATTCCCTTAACTTTTAGGATTTACTCTACACAGTAACAGTTACAGTTGATTCTGAATAATCCAGTTATAAAGTGGACCAAAAGATTATGATTGAATGAGCACTGAGTTGGAATAGGCTACCACAAACTAAACATTACATTCACAGTAGTCAATGATCCATAATATACAAGGATACAGTTAGAAAGGTTGAATGTAATTGTGAGGTCTGGTCTTGTGGTCCATAAAATGACCACTAGTCCTTCCAAAAAACAATTTCTAATTAATTCTGCTGTTCACAACTACATGTTGTTGCAATGAACACATGATCAACAAAAGTACCATTAACAGTACACAATGCCTACCAACATGTGCACTGTAAACAGTACACAATGCCTGCCAACACAAGTATTGTAAACAGCACATGATGCCTGCCAACACAAGTGCTGTAAATAGCACATGATGCCTGCCAACACAAGTACTGTAAACAGCACATGATGCCTGCCAACACAAGTACTGTAAACAGCACATTATGCCTGCCAACACAAGTACTGTAAACAGCACATGATGCCTACCAACATAAATACTGTAAACAGCACATGATGCCTGCCAACATAAGTACTGTAAACAGCACACAATGCCTGCCAACATGCGTAATGTAAACAGCACACAATGCCTGCCAACATGCATACTGTAAACAGCACACAATGCCTGCCAACATAAGTATTAAAAACAGCACATAATGCCTGCCAACAAGCTTACTGTAAACAGCACACAATGCCTGCCAATGTAAGTACTGTAAACAGCACACAATGCCTGCCAATATAAGTACTGTAAACAGCACACAATGCCTGCCAATATAAGTACTGTAAACATCACATGATGCCTGCCAACGTAAGTACGGTAAACAGCACATGATGCCTGCAAACATAAATACTGTAAACAGCACATGATGCCTGCCAACATGCATACTGTAAACAGCACACAAAATGCCTGCCAACATAAGTACTGAAAACAGCACATAATGCCTGCCAACAAGCTTACTGTAAACAGCACACAATGCCTGTCAATGTAAGTACTGTAAACAGCACACAATGCCTGCCAATATAAGTACTGTAAACAGCACACAATGTCTGCCAACATAAGTACTGTAAACAGCACATGATGCCTGCCAACATAAGTACTGTAAACATCACATGATGCCTGCAAACATAAATACTGTAAACAGCACATGATGCCTGCCAACATGAGTACTGTAAACAGCACACAATGCCTGCCAACATGAGTACCATAAACAGCACATAAGGCCTGCCAACATGAAATTATTTGCTTGAATATATATTCTCTGCAGTGTAGATTGATTACTCAGGAAAAAAAATTATTTACACAGTTCAAACAATATTCCAAGATCAATCTTCATTTATTCCTGGCCTACAATTTCCCAAGAATGGGGATATTATCCTGTACATAGCTATATCTATAGCAGACATGATTACACAGCACATACATATGTTTGTAGTAGATATAATTAAAAGTACATAGCCATGTGGGTAGTAGCCATGATTAAAAAGTACATGACCATGTGGGTAGTAGACATGATTAAAAGTACATGACCATGTGGGTAGTAGACATGATTAAAAAGTACATATCCATGTCAGTAGTAGACATGATTAAAAAGTACATAGCTATGTAGGTTGTAGACATGATTAACAAGTACACAGCCATGTCAGTAGTAGACATGATTAAAAATTACACTGCCATGTTGGTAGCAGACATAATTAAATATACATAGCCAGGTTGGTAGTAGAACATGATTAAAAAGTACATAGCCATGTCAGTAGTAAACATTAAAAAGTACATGGCCATGTTGGTAGTCGACATGATTACAAAGTACATAGCCATGTCGGTAGTAGAAAATGATTAAAAAGTACACTGCTATGTTGGTAGTAGACATAATTAAAAAGTACACAGTTATGTCAGTAGTAGACATGATTAAAAAGTAAATATATGTAGGCTATGTCCTAATCTAATTAAAAGAGGTAATTCTTGGGCAGAAAGGAGCACATGTACCAGTTTCAAACAAAAGCATTCTGTGGTGATGAAGTTATTGTCTGGCAATGAAAAACAAACCTATTTTCACTGACAGTGACCTTGACACTGAAGCTACTGACCCCAAGATCAATAAAGTTCTTCATGGGTGTAATGGGAGCAATTGAACCAAATGTTTTTGAATTCTGTTGTCTAAAATTTAAGTAATTATACAGAAATGAAACTCACAGTTAAAATCTATTTATAACATCAGTATCCATCATCTTTGACCTCCTGAAGCCAAACTTAAGGGGATTCTTTCTTTGGCAATGGGAAACAAATATGTAAAGTTGCACAGAAATCTATTTATTAGGACTTTATATACCATCCAGAAACCAAAACATCTGTATACACACCTGACACTCCACCTGGACAGACAGAAAACAATAACCCACAAGTTTCATTGGTGGGCTATAAAAATAAAGATCACAAAAGTAACATGGTCTACTTCAGATAAAACTTAGAGACAAGATATGCAAATAAGTCAATAAGGAACAAAAGAAAAACCATTCTCATGAGTTATGGTACCAAACTGTGAGGTGGTCATCTAAGTAATTAACAGACATTATCCATAACTTTATCACTATTTCTTTTATTTCTAATATATAAAAAAGTGGCAATGTTGACACATAAATCCATGCACAATTCAACCTATTGTGAAAATTGATAACAAAATGGTAACTGTTTAAATTAATGCGTCCATTGTTTAATATACTTTTCGCTGCAAATATGATTTCCAAAACTGATTTTTCATGCTTGTGGTATTATTATACATCACCACTGCACTCTACCATCATCAGATCTGGCACAACAATGCTGCCAACAATAAAATCTAAATCAATGATGTCATGTAGATTTGAGATACACTCCCATTTCCATATAGATCTGAGATACACACTCCCATTTCCAAGTCGATTTGAGATACACACTTCCATTTCCATGTCGATTTGAGATATATACTCCCATTTCCATATAGCTTTGAGACACACACTCCCATTTCCATGTAGATTTGAGACACACACTCCCATTTCCATATAGATTTGAGATACACATTCACATTCCAATATGGATTTGAGACACTCCCACATCCATATACATTTGAGAAACTCACATTTCCATGTAGATTTGAGACACACACTCCCTTTTCCATGTAAATTTGAGACACACTCCCATTTCCATGTAGATTTGAGACACACACTCCCATTTCCATGTAGATTTGAGACACACACTCCCATTTCCATGTAGATCTGAGACACACATTTCCATGTAGATCTGAGATACACACTCCCATTTCCATATAGATTTGAGATACACACTCCCATTTTCAATTCACTACAATACAGAGCACTAATACAGAATAGCATGTTTACTGACATCAGCTTTGTCATCGGCATTAGCATATTTCAATCAATACATGTGTATCAGACATAAACAGCAACAATCTACAACCAATGGTCAGTGGGATTTTCTGCCAACTATAACCTTCATCTTTGCACCTTGTACAGTATGATACATTCAGACACGCAAAAAAAACCCATAAAAGATATACTGATTCCAAAGTTTTGCTGATATGAAACAGTGTAGATACTGAGATATTCTTGTGATGATGTAAAAACATAGCGATATACAAGTTTTGGTTCGTGATAACATCAATACTTCCTGCTACAACTGTATGTTACAAAAAATATTTGTCCCCAAAAGTATACAAAATATTATTGCAATTGAAGTTTGAACACTTAACCTCTGATCCCCTACCACAGACCCTATGGGAGAAAGCCAAACATATTACCACTCTTGCACATGGTTACCAGACAGCAAGATCCCCAGCAAACTTGCTGAATTTCCACCCTTTGATTGAGGAAGAGATGGTGTTACAAAATGAGATGATGGACAGAATGAGTGCATCAAAATATATCTAATGCAATAGTATATGGATAAAAAAACTGAGAGAAATATTCTTTTATTTTTACCTATCTGCCTCCTCTGCATCTGGTGCTGTTGTAACATTAGGAAATCCATGGTACCGCTGAAAAAAATGAAAATAAATTACCATCCTCCATGTATTAATGTTCAAAAATGAAAATTCTGTCGGCAAAGAAATATATTTAAGGACTGAAAAAAATTAAGTAATAAGTGAATATAAAGAAATGTAAATAAAAAGAATGAATAATAAAAAGGAACAAATGAATAGATTAATCCATTCATTCACAAATGAAAAATGATTTTAAAAAGGTTTGATTTTTATGCAGGTGTATTTGACAATAGCAAGCAAATTTTTCTCGGTCAAGCAGATTTCACAAGATGCTTGTGCCTTGGAAAACTGAACATTAATATAAATAACTAAAATGCTATTGTTATTTTTCTTTGAGAATGTAAATTCCTGTGACAGTCATAGTGTCTATGAACAAGTAATCTGTTCTTGTTTGGATTTTCTATGATACATCATCAGCAAAAGGACTAATAAAATTAGTAATTAAACTTCATGATTTTACATTTTTGGAAACCAGACAAGGAAAAAAATGATTTGTGTTTGTAGAGAAAAACCAAGTGCTGCCACTTCCGATCAATGTTTCAAAATTTTAATGAAAGTGTACAAATTCAAAAATGGTTATAATGACATCAAAATGTAATGTCATCTACATATCGACACAAAGATGGTTTTTACTTAATAATTGCACCAAAATGGTTTATATCGACACAAAGATGGTTTTTACTTAATAACTGTACCAACATGGTTTATATAACAAAAGATCTCAATCTAAAATATGTAAAGAACTGAAAAACTGCAGTAATGGCCTGAAAATCTAATCAGGTTAACTAGATAAGAATACAGATGCGATTATCAAATATCATTTTTCTATCTCAGGTTGTTTTTGTTCAATCACAGTAAGAAGGTTTACATCAAACAGGTACTATTTAAAAACTTAAAAAAGCTAACAGTAATGGCCTAAAATATAATCAGGTCATCTCTTATGACTATGACAGTAAATTTAATGGAACGTTATTGAATAATATTTTGTGCTATCACACTAAAACGTATTTGGGGTGGATGTAGAGACTTAAGGACATATGGATTGACAAATACACTGCAGCAAAACAATCAAAATAATATGACCTCTTCTGCTATTGCACTAGGGCATAAACAATGATGTGTGAAATGGGGACACAAACAATGATGTGTGCATTGGAGACACAAACAATGATGTCTGAAATGGGGCATAAACAATGTCTGAAATGGGGGCATAAACAATGATGTGTGCAATGAGGATATAAACAATGATGTCTGAAATGGGGCATAAACAATGATGTGTGCAATGGGGACAAACAATGATGTCTGAAATGGGGCATAAACAATGATGTGTGCAATGGGGACACAAACAATGATGGCTGAAATGGGGACACAAACAATGATGTGTGCAATGGGAACATAAACAATGATGTCTGAAATGGGGCATAAACAATGGTGTATACAATGGGGGCACAAACAATGATGTCTGAAATAGGGCATAAACAATGATGTGTACAATGGGGACATAAACAATGATGTCTGAAATGGGGACACAAACAATGATGTGTGCAATGGGGCTTAAACAATGATGTGTGCAATGGGGACATAAACAATGATGTCTGAAATGGGGCATAAACAATGATGTGTGCAATGGGGACACAAACAATGATGGCTGAAATGGGGCATAAACAATGATGTGTACAATGGGGACACAAACAATGATGTCTGAAATGGGGACACAAACAATGATGTGTGCACTGGGGACACAAACAATGACGTCTGTAATGGGGACACAAACAATGATGTCTGAAATAGGACACAAACAATGATGTCTGAAATGGGGACACAAACAATGATGTGAACAATGGGGACACAATGATGACTGAAATAGGGCATAAACAATGACGTGTGAAATTGGGGACACAAACAATAATTTATGAAATGGGGCATAAACAATGATGTGAGCAATGTTGACACAAACAATGATGTCTGAAATGGGGACACAAACAATGATGTGTGCAATGGGGGCATAAGCAATTATGTCTGAAATGGGACATAAACAATGATGTCTGAAATGGGAACATAAACAATGATGTCTGAAATGGGGCATAAACAGTGATGTGTGCAATGGGGACATAAACAATGATGTCTGAAATGGGGCATAAACAATGATGCCTGAAATGGGGACATAAACAATGATGTCTAAAATGGGGCATAAACAATGATGTCTGAAATGGGGACACAAACAATGATGTCTGAAATGGGGACACAAACAATGATGTGTGCAATGGGGACATAAACAATGGTGTCTGAAATGGGACATAAACAATGAAGTCTGAAATGGGGACATAAACAATGATGTCTGAAATGGGGCATAAACAATGATGTGTGCATTGGGGCATAAACAATCATGTACAATGGGGCATAAACAATGCTGTAAGCAAAAATTTTTGATTCATATTTTGGACTGAACATGAAAATATTTCTACTTGCTATATTTTAATTCATGATTGATATTTTGGACTGAATACACACACAGGTTTCTACTTGCTGTTTTACTTCATGATTGACAGTTTGGACTGAATAAACACACAGATTTCTACTTGCTATGTTTTACTTCATGATTGATAGTCTGGTCTGAACAAACACACAGATTTCTACTGGCTATATTTTAATTCATGACTGAATTTTGGACTGAACACACACACACACACACACACACACACACACATGCTTACCAGTAATAAAATAATAATTACTTTATTCCATACTGGTACATGAATAATAATTACCATATTCCATACTGGTACATGAATAATAATTACCATATTCCATACTGGTACATGGTACATGAATAATAATTACCATATTCCATACTGGTACATGAATAATAATTACCCTATTCCACACTGTTAATGACTTTAGTAATGTGCACTTAATATGATGAACTTCTAGCATTTACCCAAGCAATAATTTCTTAAGCATGCAGTGTGGGTATTATACTGATGACAGTATGTCAATGTGGGAATGACACTGATGACAGCATGTCAATGTGGGTATGACACTGATGACAGGATGTCAATGTGGATATGACACTGATGACAGGATCTCAGTGTGGATATAACACTGATGACAGGATGTCAATGTGGGTATTACGTTGATGACAGGATGTCAATGTGGGTATTATGTTGATGACAGGATGTCAATGTAGGTATTACATTGATGACAGGATGTCAATGTGGATATAACACTGATGACAGGATGTCAGTGTTGGTATTATGTTGATGACAGGATGTCAATGTGGGTATTATATTGATGACAGGATGTCAATGTGGGTACAACACTGATGACAAAATGTCAGGATGTCATTGCAGGTATTACATTGATGAGAGGATGTCAATGTGGGTATAACATTGATGACAGGATGTCAATGTGGTTATTACATTCATGACAGAATGTCAATGTGGGTATTAAATTCATTACAGAATGCAATGCAGGTATTACACTGATGAGAGCATGTCAGTATTAAACCTTTTACCTTGGGGTCATCTCCGAAAAGGTCCTTAACAACAGCCATCATCTGATCTGTTTTAGACAGCACTTTCTGCAGCTAGAGGAAATAAACCAATGATAAATACAATTATCATCTGCAAGCATATCTGAATGAAAATTTAAGTTCTATTAGTATATAAATAAAATGTTTTGGTCTGATTTAGTAAAGAACATGCTTATTGTCACAAAGCCATTGAGTACAACAAGAATTTCACAGAATGCAATGACATACATCTTCCACTATGGCATAACCCAAAAAGCCTTGCAAAGTTGATAGTGCATGTAAAAGGCATGTCACTGTGACATTATTTTACCCCTGGTGAGTAGTACAGACATGATTTTTCTCTGTTTTGATTCCTCCTGACAAGAAAAATCAGACTTGATGGAGTCCATTTTTTTTACATCATTTCCGATCCAGTCTTAATAAAATGGTCTGTCATGTCCCATTCCACAATGATCCTTGTAAAGTATTCTTTCTGTATATTATTTAACACATGATTGTTGCAAAGAATATTCTGATTGAGTTTCTACTCATCCAATGAATCTTCATGTTAAGCAAACTGATAAAAATGGCAAGAATGAAGCATGCTGGCAAAACATGGTATCTCAAACTGTTGAGAGAGAACAGGATGGCAACAAGTTTGGATAATGGTTTGAAAACTGTGTGGAAATGGGAATGGCTTAAGCAGAAATTCAATGGAATTGGTCAGTTCATAAGAAAACTGAATACCAGCGGACTGGCATTTTTTGATCTTTGCAAGAAAGATCTGAGATATGCTAATCGCAGTTTTTAAATAGTGGAGCAGCAGCTAGCAACAATGTCATTGCCTCCGCGTGGTAGTAGTAAGGGTATAAATATCAGTACTAGAGCAGCAGCCAGCACATCCAAAAGAAGCTGCATACTGAGAAATTAAATATCAGAAGCACAAATTACAGCCAATACATGGAGATGTTTGAAAGGGAAAAAAACCAAGCTGAGATAAAAATATGACCAAATATTCCAGAAAAATCCACCAGTTTTACTTGACTGACTGTACAATCAATACACTTCTATATTATTGGCTCATTATCTTGTTCTAGAATAACATAACACATAAAAGTAAACCAAGCCTGTGTCAAGGGAGGTAATGCCATTAGTAATTTAAGAGCAGCTATTTGTTCATCAATTTAACAGTAAATTTATGGATGTTGTTTAGAGCAAATTTTGCAGAGAAAAAGATTTGTAAGCTACAAATAATATTCAACAAAATGCATGACAAATTTACACTCTGAAGATTTTATCCATAAATGATGTTAGAAGCTGAGCTTTGGAAATGAAATTACGAAGACAAGCAATCTTGGGTAATAACCTCTCTAAATGATGACAAAGACTACTGAAAATTGAATTCTTTTAAGGTCTTATAAATGTAAGACTGCATGACCAGTCAAATTATCCAACAGTAATTTAAATGTTGACAGCCAGATGGCCAGACAGCCAGTTGATGGACTGACAGACAAACATGATTACTTATAACACTCTGCTGACATTGTTGTGTGGTGCCCTAGTAATGGTATACAATTTGATCAGTAAAGGTCAAGTCATATGATAATGACAGAATTATTGTGATATAGTACCTGACTTTGGTTGACTATTTATCAGTAAACATCAAGCTACATGATAATGACAGAATTATTGTGATATAGTACCTGACTTTGGTTGACTATTTAATCAGTAAACATCAAGCTACATGATAATGACAGAATTATTGTGATATAGTACCTGACTTTGGTTGACTATTTAATCAGTAAAGGTCAAGCTACATGATAATGACAAAATTACTGTGATATAGTACCTGACTTTGGTTGACTATTTAATCAGTAATGGTCAAGCTACATTATAATGACAGAATTATTGTGATATAGTACCTGACTTTGGTTGACTGTTTAATCAGTAAAGGTCAAGCTACATGATAATGACAGAATTATTGTGATATAGTACCCGACTTTGGTTGACTATTTAATCAGTAAACATCAAGCTACATGATAATGACAGAATAAACATCAAGCTACATGATAATGACAGAATTATTGTGATATAGTACCTGACTTTGGTTGACTATTTAATCAGTAATGGTCAAGCTACATTATAATGACAGAATTATTGTGATATAGTACCTGACTTTGGTTGACTATTTAATCAGTAAAGGTCAAGCTACATTATAATGACAGAATTATTGTGATATAGTACCTGACTTTGGTTGACTATTTAATCAGTAAACATCAAGCTACATGATAATGACAGAATTATTGTGATATAGTACCTGACTTTGGTTGACTATTTAATCAGTAATGGTCAAGCTACATTATAATGACAGAATTATTGTGATATAGTACCTGACTTTGGTTGACTAGTTAATCAGTAATGGTCAAGCTACATGATAATGACAGAATTATTGTGATATAGTACCTGACTTTGGTTGACTATTTAATCAGTAAACATCAAGCTACATGATAATGACAGAATTATTGTGATATAGTACCTGACTTTGGTTGACTATTTAATCAGTAATGGTCAAGCTACATTATAATGACAGAATTATTGTGATATAGTACCTGACTTTGGTTGACTATTTAATCAGTAATGGTCAAGCTACATGATAATGACAGAATTATTGTGATATAGTACCTGACTTTGGTTGACTAGTTAATCAGTAATGGTCAAGCTACATGATAATGACAGAATTATTGTGATATAGTACCTGACTTTGGTTGACTATTTAATCAGTAAACATCAAGCTACATGATAATGACAGAATTATTGTGATATAGTACCTGACTTTGGTTGACTATTTAATCAGTAATGGTCAAGCTACATTATAATGACAGAATTATTGTGATATGGTACCTGACTTTGGTCATACAACACCTCTTTCATTATAGCAGCCTGTCTTGCTTTGGCAGCACCAGAGCGGAAGGGACTACTGCCTTTTCCTGATGAAAAAAAAAGATCAGCATATATGGAAACTCAATAACTCTTGCCTGAAATCTAAACAACTTACAAAGTAAAACAATTAAGATGTTGTGAATTTGTTTTGTTTTCTTCATAGATTTAACATAATGATATTTTCATCTGTGCATAAATCTGGATTACAGATGGAATACCCTTGTTCATGCACAAGGAGTATCATTCCTTGGGTCTACAGACTTGTTGTCTGTAGCAACTGAAAATCCACAACAAGTTGAACTACCAAATACAAGAAGAATGGATCTGCATTTTGCACTTTTCATTTCTAGCAGACTGCTGCAGATGCAATTATTTTCATGTCATCTATCTGCTTTTATGCTTGTACATAGTACAAAGTTAAGAAAATTCGACTTGATGGTCAAGCCTAATTAAACATGAACAGAAATTCTATGTTGCTTTCAATTGTGATCAATTTATATCTTTGAAATCCAATTTAAACCTTTATAATAAACAAGGTACACATTAAAATTAGCTTTTTCATTCTATACTCAACACTTTCCTCAACATTTCAAAAACTGTTATAAATTCCTTATTTGAAAATCTTAACATTTAAGGGCTGTTCCATTTAAACATACATGGTATCCAGAGAAGGCAGTATTTTAAAAATATATGCCAGGGTACTTTGATTTCACAGAGTTCATATTAAATGATAAGCAAATTCTAAATTGCATCTATGGGTGAGTACCCGATATTAAAAGTGACTTTCCTGAAGCCCAAGTGTGTTTTACTGGAACAGCCCAAATAATATTTCTAAAAACAGCTCATTTCCACGTAAAATACCAGCAAAAACAAATTTATGTACTTGAAACTCAATATCTATTACTTAACTTAGGAAAATCACTGATGTCTTTGCTCATTCCATCTTTAAGACTAAAAAAGCATAGATACAAGTTATTATATCACTGATGTCTTTGCTCATTCCATCTTTAAGACTAAAAAAGCATAGATACAAGTTATTATATCACTGATGTCTTTGCTCATTCCATCTTTAAGACTAAAAAAGCATAGATACAAGTTATTATATCACTGATGTCTTTGCTCATTCCATCTTTAAGACTAAAAAAACATAGATACAAGTTATTATATCACTGATGTCTTTGCTCATTCCATCTTTAAGACTAAAAAAGCATAGATACAAGTTATTATATCACTGATGTCTTTGCTCATTCCATCTTTAAGACTAAAAAAGCATAGATACAAGTTATTATATCACTGATGTCTTTGCTCATTCCATCTGTAAGACTAAAAAAGCATAGATACAAGTTATTATATTCATTTTGGAACTGAACACAGTAACTGATTCATTATTTTATGAGCAAAACAGAACAAAAATCAACAGACAAAGCAAATCAGATATTTCTATAATACCCATGATGCTTTCTGTGATCATGTGATTTACTAACACACCAAATGACTGTCACATGATGTAGTTATGACCCATTTAGCATTCATATAACCTGCACTGGGCATTCTTTGATAAACATACAGAAGGCTACACATTGGTAACTAACCAATCAGATTCATATATTCTGCTTATGAGGTAATCAATATTTTGTGTCAGACTTATAAATGAGCTATTTTTATGTATGAACTATGAAAAGACCACTCCAGATGCACAATACTTTATTATAATACAGTATTACCTTTGTGGCCTTTGTGACCTTTGTTACTGTGCTTGCTGTGCAAATGAACTCCTACAGAATACTTAGATCGGTGCAAATCTTTTCTGTGCTCCTGTAAACACAAGAAAACAAGTTTTTAACAGCTCTCTCTCTCTTTCTACTGGGGTTGGGGTTTTCCTTCACTTCTATAACCTTTATTAACTGCTTATATTTATGTGCTTCCACCTTGTTTTGTAACACAAAAAAAGAGAGTGGAATAGCAAAGTTTTCAAAACAGCTTACTGATAATTGGTGAAATAAGGACCTTGACCTTGATATCAACTGGCAGTCTAGCTACCTCATAAAACGGTGCCTTGTCTTAGTTGTCTCAGATCAACTTGTCAGTCCTCCCCATGGGCTAGGGTATGTAGTACAGGCCTTACTGTGTGTTTTATAAGGAAACTGTATCCTTTATTAGGATACTGAGACAGGAGCTGCTATGATGCATTGGTTAGCATGCCAAACTTGTGACCAAAAGACTGTTAATTCAAATTTTACCATCAGATCAGCCCAGGTAAACTAATGTGGTGTGTCCTTAGGCAAGTCACTTTACTCCAATTGCAAAACACCAAACTGAACTAAGCAGGAAATAGCAGATTACAGATGATGTTCCAAGTTTAACAGTGACATCACAATGAGTAAAGATTACCATTTGATATTTGCTATATACTACAGTGGAGAAATTGTAGCCATTTCTTTTGCACCCCTAATCACTGGCAAGATTACATTTCTTTGCACACATGAAATGATGAATACTGGAGATGATGAATCCATTCCTGTATGGTACCACTACATCTTCCTGTCTGCTCCACTGTTACCCATGCACCTTGTTACATATATGTAATTTAATTACTTGTGTGTTAGCTTTTAAATTTTTTTAATTTTATTTTTATTTCATTGCATGTTACTGTAATGATAACTTTATTCACTGGATTTGACATTTTTCTGGAAAATTCAGTTCAGTTCGTTAAACCTGATAAACACACAGTAGTAGAAACATTGTATCTTTTGGTGACTTAGATTCAGAGCCAGTTTCAGCTTGGAGTATACAACTTTTTTTCATCACTGAATCTTATAGCAGTATCATTTAGTAGAGTCAAAGCCGTACATAGCATATGTGATAGTTGGCATATAATGTTTCTACGTCGCTTGAAAGGAAGTGATCACGTGACCCTATCAGGTGATCCATTCTGCGTTGTAGTTAGGCTTAAAACACGTTATTATAGTGATTTTGGCCAGTCTTGCTTGAAACCTTTGGAGTTTAAAGGCATTTTTGTTGTGACCAGTTTGAGTTGAATCTTTTATTTAAAATAATTTATTTTCCCTGGAAATATCTAGTGCTCATTAGAATTCTTGGACAAAGACATATACTGAAAATTATTCGGAATTCTAAAGCCGGAATATTATTCTTGGTGATTCAACATGGAACTGTTGACACGACAACACAAAGCATGTTATTGAAGATGTCATCGTCTTCCACCTTGGAACTTCATCGGGATTTGAACCTTCATTCACTTAGAACTTTTTAGTGATAGGACTTATATAAATAATGTGTATTATGTAAATAATGATCCATTATCTTATACCCAGTAGCATTTACAGCATTTTTATTAAGTAATCAAGGTAATGTGGACTCCTTTGAAAACCAAACAGTTTTTACATTTACCTCTACCCACTCAAAAAATTTCAAGGAAAACTCAGCCAAGACAATTTCATACTTTGCATATATTTAGCAACTTACAATTTCTTCTGGTGAAGCTCTCATTTGAGTCAAATCATTTGTTGTATCCTGAAAAAATATTTAAAAAATTAATGATGGACTGAACATATCTTGCAATTTAGCAGCCAACACAAAATAAAATGAAGTTCTTAAGACAACACATTCAAATAGAAACTAGACCTATTAGTGACAGATTCAAGCTATGTCACACGTCACTTCTCTATGCAAGCACAAAGAGTCAAAAGTATGAACACACTTGGAGACTTGGTTTGGGTTGGTAAATAATTTACCACATCACTTAGTACCACTCCCATGGCCTAGTGGTCAGAGCGTCTGCCTCGGATGCAGGAAGTCGCAGGTTCAAACCCTGGGCGAGTCATACCAAAGACTTATAAAAATGGTACTAGCAGCAGCCTCGCTTGGCTTTCAGCATTAAGAGGTTAGTGTTAGGACTGGCCAGCCTGGTGTCAGGATAATGTGACTGGGTGGATGCCCTAGTGCGATACATCACTATAAGCTGCCACACTGCAGACACCATAGCAATATGACTGAAAATTTTTTAAAGCTACGTTAAAAATCAAAACACACACATATACCACATTAGTTATAATTTAACTACTGTATGTTTTAATATATAAATGTATGTATATACAAATACTTACTCATGTATGTTTATATCTATGTTTCACCTTGAAAGAGACAGGGACACCACAATTCAACCCTAAAAAAGGACCAACCTTTGCTCCCAATGTATGCACCTCTGCCTTCTTCAACTGTAAAATTAATGCCATTATAAACAATGCCATTTCTGACATGCCTTGTTAGTTTTAATTGTTTTTCAGAATTGAATCACTTGCTTAATTGATTGCAATCATATTGTTGGACTGTATGTCCCACCAACTTTAAGATCAAAAAGCATCACCACATACAGCCTGGCTTGGAGGCATCTATCTCATTATAGTTCACTAACATCAAAAATGGCATCAGATGTTAATTTTCCCACACTAACTATAAGTCCCCAAGGCAACTATAACACTTACCATTACAATATAACCTTTTTTTAGGTGTATACAAATATGGTACAACCATGCAGAATGAAAAAGTCAACTTCCCCAATTTAAAATTCAAAAAAGAAAAGTTGCAAAGCACCATCACTCAATAAACCAGTTTCGAGCAAACAACAAGTCTTCAAGTAAAGCAGTTTTCTTTTCATTAAATTTCTCGTCAATGTAAAACTCCATATCAAATTTGGTGAAATCTAATACACCTTGGTAATGTCAAGTTGCAGAAACAAATTCTGGAGGATGTGCAATCAGGGGGCATAACTCCTGTAATTGAGTTACAGAAAACTGGAAATCATACTTATTCAAGGTTTCATCAATATAGAACTGGATGCCAAATTTTGCTCAAATCCAACACTCCTTGGGAAAGTTAAGCACAAGAAACGAAAGTTGGGATTGGGGTAATGGGTTACCAAGGGCCACAACTCCTCTAATGGATGACAGAGAAAGCTGAAAACAGAGCTTTTCTGAAGTCTCTCCAATATGTAGCTGCAAATCAGGTTGGTTAAAACCCAACAATTTTCCCAATAATGCTATCTTGCAGAAAACAAATTACTGACAGACGGATGATGACTGGATGCAATGACATTATACTGTAGGACTTGGCCAACTTCAGTCAGCAGGGCTCTAATAAAATGCATTATTTTACTGTTTTTAAACTTTATCCATCTTGTATGTGGGCACACTGACATTGGAACTTTTAGACTGATACAAAAATATTGTGGCCTGGGGGCTTTCAGACCTGCATTTATTTTCAACCTGAAAATTGCTGAACCATAATGTTATCCACAATAAAAGTATTACAATCATAATACTGTGACCTATATATTATTAGCAGAATCCATTCCTGTTACGTATATTTAATTTAATTGGTTTTTTTGGTTAGTTTTAAATTTTGTAATTCCATTACATGTTATTGTAATGTAACTTTGTTTACTGGATTTGACATTGTCCAGAAATTCATTTCAGTCCTGTCTGACCTGACTTTTTACTTTACTGATAAACAACCAGTAATAGAAGCACTGTATCTAGTTTCTGACCTTGATTCAGAACCAGTGACAGTTTTGATAAACAGTATTTTTTTAATTTTTTTTTTTTATTCTTTCTCAGAGTAAGAACCATTAAGTTAAGTCAAGGCCATACCTGGAGTATGTGATAGGAAACATGTGTTTATTGTTACAAACTTCTAATTCTTCTAGAAGGTTGACCCTGATCCAGGAATCTGTTTTACGTCTTAAACTTGTGTATAACTGTTGTCTTTATAGAGATTGTTCAGTTGGGCTTAAAACACTTGAAATGTCAAAGTTACATTATGTTGTGACTAGTTTGAGTTGAATTTTTATTTTCTTCAAATTACTGAATTTCATGTGATTCTTTTCCCTGGATATACATAAGTGCTCTTACAAAATGCTTGGACAAAGACATTCACTGAAATTTATACAGAATTCAAAACTGGAATATTTTCTGTAATTCAACAAAGAACTGTTGAAACAACAGCACTTCACAGATTACAACAGACGTCATCACCTTCCATTTTAGATTTCATCAGGACTCGAACTCGGATTCATTCAGGACTTTTAATAATAGGACTTCTATTTTTTAATTCTTGGATTATTTTTGGATTTGATTCGTAAAACCGTAAGTTCTTTTTTCTCATTTTTTACTTGGTATTCTAGGGAAATGAATTATTTGTTAAATTTTAAAAAGCTTGTTGTCTTCACTCTTTTCTGTTACTTTTGTAAGAGCCTAAACTCGTAACATTCTTGTTAACATTGGTAAATTGATTTTGGTTGTAGTTATGAAATTTATTAAATATCATTACAAATGCCTGATTTTCATTCATGACTTAAAGATATGTGGTCATGGCTGATTGCATGTGCATAGCTAAGTGTCTACTCATCAGCTGCCAACAGCTTCTCCAAATTGTCCATTCATAGTTTATGATAAAGTAGGTATTTTTGTAAATACTGTATGTAACAGATGGTTCAAAGGTAATTAGTTTTTATGTAAATGAGTAGCTTGCCTCAACTATTATTATCATTATTATTATTATTATCATTGTTATTATTATTATTATTATTATTTCAAAGACATCCTCTCACTGAAAGTTCTTTGTTTGAGAGTATGTTATTTTGTTTTTAACAACCATTCCTATAATCTATAGAAAACAGTGTTTATACTTTAATTTACACTGCAAATTTAATTAACTCAGTAGGGTACACATGTTACATCATGCTCAACAAACAATGTCACATTACAACAGTACACGCATTACATCATGCTAAATAAACAATGTCACATTACAACAGTACACGCATTACATCATGCTAAATAAACAATGTCACATTACAACAGTACACACATTACATCATGCTAAATAAATAGCAGTACACACATTACATCATGCTAAATAAACAATGCCACAATGTAGCAGTACACACATTACATAATGCTAAATAAACAATGTCACATTGTAACAGTACACACATTACATCATGCTAAATAAACAATGTCACACTGCAACAGTACACACTTTACATCATGCTAAATAAACAATGTCACATTACAACAGTACACACATTACATCATGCTAAATAAATAGCAGTACACACATTACATCATGCTAAATAAACAATGCCACAATGTAGCAGTACACACATTACATAATGCTAAATAAACAATGTCACACTGTAGCAGTACACACATTACATCATACTAAATAAACAATGTCACACTGTAGCAGTATACACATTACATCATGCTAACAAACAATGTCACATTGTAGCAGTACAGCAGTATTCAGTTAATACTAATAACCAACTTACATCCCATTCTGGCTTCTTCTTCACTGTCCTCTTTTTCTTTGCCAGAATGCTTGATGAATGTGATTTTCTTATAAAGGACATTTCCCTGTAAAAAAAAAATAAAAAAATAAAACCAGAACATAAATTGTTTTTCTTAGGATTTCAACATTAGGAGTCCCATCAGGAGTTCTAATGCTATTAGCACTTTCAAAGATGAATCTCAAGCTTATTTTCATGCATTTCTAGGAATAATGTACACTTCCTATGGGGTCAAAGAAACAAGAGGACAAACTGGGCCTGATATTGCTCACCTGTACTGCATAAACTTAACAACTGATCCTTCACTCCTGACTTATGTAGCATTGTAAGAACACATCCTATGTAAACTATCTTCCATTTTACATCATTTCGACTGTACCTATTTACTCCATGTTACATCATTTTGATGTACCTATTTACTATGTCCTAATTAAACTTCTCTTTAAAGATCGGTTTTTTCCTGATAATCAATGTTATCCAGATCTTGATGAATGTAAAAACAACTGATAAAATAAATAACTTTAAGAATGCTAACATAAACAGCCAATCAGATGCAAGATCACCACATTAATATCCATAGATCTGCATACTTTCAAATTTGCCCAAGATCTCCAAGATATAAGCCCAAACTTTGATCAAAATCAAAGTAGAATTATGGATTCCAGTGATGATAATCTCAGGGAATCATATGCAAGATCACCTCATAAATTGCTCATTAGTGACACAGTCAAAGATCTTGATGATTTTAGTAAATATTGCAAAGTTTTATCAAAATCAGATCACAAATATGGCTTCCACAATGGTAACAAGTACATGTACAACCAATAAATCCAATCGTTAATATAAATGGATCTCACTCATTACTGAACCTATACAAGACCATGATGATATAAAAACGTATTTAAAGTTTGATCAAAATGGGATCAGAAATATAATTTCCAGAGTGGCAACAAGCTCAGCCATTCACATGCAAGATCAATCAGTGCTTACATCTCACTCGTTATCCAACTTAAACCAAATCTTGTGGATATAAATTCCATATCTGATGATATAAGTATAAATTCCATATCTGATGATATAAGCATAAATTCTATATCTGATGATATAAGTATAAATTCCATATCTGATGATATAGGTATAAATTCCATATTTGTTGATATAAGTATAAATTCCATATCTGATGATATAAGTATAAATTCCATATCTGATGATATAAGTATAAATTCCATATCTGCTGATATAAGCATAAATTCCATACCTGTTGATATAAGTATAAATTCCATATCTGATGATATAAGTATAAATTCCATATCTGATGATATAAGTTGTTACGTATATGTAATTTAATTATTTGTGTGTTAGTTTTAAATTCTTTTTTTTATTTTACTTTGTTTCATTACATTTTATTGTAATGATTATTTTCACGGGATTTGGTATTTTCCCCAGTAAATTCAGCTTGTTTAGAACGCACAAGTATGACTTAAGCACTATTTTTAGCTCACCCTGGTTCACAGATCTTGTAAACATCAAGATAAAACAATTGGCTACTGCCAAGGTCATTTTTTGCTTGCATGGTGGCTCTAATTTGTAAACAACTTTTTTTATTGAATCTTATAGTAAGATTCGCCAAGTTTTTTAAGGCAAGCGTGCAAATTATCATTTTTTTTATTCTGCTGTTCAAGTTAGAAATCACGTAGTCTGTCACATGAGCCACCATGTGATCTAAAATCGAGGCATAAAACAGCCATTTTCTATTAGATCTATTGAGTCGTATTCCTACACCTTGAGGGTAAAAGGTGTTTATATTGTTGACGCCGGCTTGTTCTGAAGTTCATCTATTTTTGGGGATTTAATAATTCATATTCTCTAGAAAACAAAACAAGTGCTTTTCTTTATGAAAATTCTGGGACAAAGACGTTTAGCTGAAATTTATTCTGGAATTCTAAACAGAACATTATAAATTGTGTTTCAACGAGGAATTGTTGCCATTTGTACAACGACCTCATCTGACGTCATCGCCTTCCATATTGGAATTTCATTGAGATTCGAACCTGGATTCAATTAGAACTGTTTAGTGATAGGACTTATATTTTTCAATTTTAGGATTAAATTTTGGATTATATTCACAAAACTCTAAGTCCTATTTCCTATTTTTACATTGTTTTCTAGGGAAATAAATTATTTTGTTAAAATTTACAAAGCTTGTTGGCTTCACTCTTTTCTTTGTTACTTTTGAACGAGCCTACACATAACAAAGTATAAATTCCATATCTGATGATATAAGTATAAATTCCATATCTGATGATATAAGTATAAATTCCATATCTGATCAAACTGGATCAGAAATACTGCATCAAGAGTGGTAACAAGCTCAGTCAAACAGATGCAAGATCACATCATTGAAATTCTTGTGCATTAAAGAACTCATCTAAACTTCTGCTCATATATACATATCTCCTTTTAATCCAAATCAATCATAAATCTCATCTCTGGACTGGTAACAATGTCAGCCTCACCTCATTAATACATGTGGACCTCACTCACTATCAAACCCATTCATGATCAAGATGATATAGCCCAAATAGCAAGCTTTATCAAAATCAGATCCAAAATATGGGGTAACAAGCTGATCTAATTTGTATGTGTGGAACTAGCTCATCGCTGAACTCATCCATGACCTTAATGATACAAGGATATATTCCAGGTTTGATCAAAACTGGTCAATCAGAAATAAAGTCTCCAAGTGACAACAAGGTCAACCAATCAGGTGCAAAATAAAATCTCATTAATATCCCGTGTTCATTACTGAACTTCCCTGAAAGGTTAGTGATATAAACCCATATTCAAAGTGTGACTGAAATGAAATCTGAAATATGGATTCCCAGGTGGCAACAATCAATTTATGAAGGCCAGATGCACAATGCCATGTGAACTAGACACTGAAACCACAAACACACAAAAACTATCACAGATAAATAAATAAAAAAATTAATTAATTAATTAATAAATTAATTAATTAATTAATAACAATAATAATAATAGAGTTGGGATTTTTTTTATAGTCTGTTGAGCCAAAGGCTTATCTCGCACTGGGTCAAGATATATTAAAATGTATCATATTCACAAAACAAAAATACATGAAGTACATGAGATAAGTTTTATCTCAGACTGGAAGCCATAAAACACTGCAAGTTCATAAAAAAAAACTATAAAATCTTTTGGGCTAAAAAAGAATATTTTACAGTTGTGTTCAAAAGCACCGAAGATTGTACATGATTTAATAGCATTATGTAAGATATTCCATTGTATGCAAAACTCCTCGGTATTTTGGAATATGTGGTTGATGTTTAGCAGAAGAGCATGTGATTCAACTCAGAAACAAGAGTAAAAGTACTTACATAACCAGATGCCAATTTGTTTTGAACTCTGTACATGAGGATTAATACAGTGTATTTTACTCTATGTTTGCAATGAAGCCATTTGAGTTTTTCAAATAAAGTTTTACTGAATGTTTAATATTTTTCATCTACAAGAGTTCTGGTCACATTTTTTTGTAGGCATTTGATGCATTTTGAAAGATAAGATGAACAAGTTCACCAAATATTGGAACAATAATCAAAATAGGTAACATGAAGCAACTGTAAAAGTAATTCCTGCATTAAGATCATAAAGAAATAATGTGCAGTTGTCATCTGTCCTCGCATATACAAGCATACCATCTTAAATAACAGATATACAAATGTTGTAAAAAATTAATTTAAAAACTCTAATGTTAATGTTCTTTTCTCTGAAATCCAAATTTTCTGCTTTAATTTGGTCAGAATGATATAATAAGGGACATAATCAAGCATGCATATTACATAATATAGGTATGAACACAATCTGTGAGTAGAGATAGGAGTTATAGCAGATGAAAGGTCATTTTAAAGTAAACTGTATCACAATCACTTACATTTGCAACAATGCTTGCAACTATTTATTTATGTATTGCAGCAAATCTCTCAAGGACTATGTGCAGTTGTGCAAAAAGAAGAAAGTGTACAGGAAAGATGACTAAAGCAAAAGTATAACACTGCAAAATGTTAAAATTAGAGAATTTTTTTTTTAAAAACTAATGCAAATACAAGATAAACATTCTTTAAGGGTATAAAATAACAGACTGTGAAAAGTGCTGATTTAAAGGAATCTAGTATTGGCAACACAATGATGTTTTGTACGAGTTTGTTCAAATGTACAATGGCCAGATGAAAAAAGGAATATTTATTATAACTGGACATTGCCTGAATCTGGACAAAAGAAAGATGGTAATTAACAGTTCTCTGATCATTCTGCTTGGTTTTCTTATATATGGTTATAAGGGAATATCCATGACTTCATGCTTGGTTTTCTTATATATGGTAGTAAGGGAATATCCATAAGATCATCTTTGGTTTTTTTTATATAAGGTGATCGGGGAATATCCATGAGATCATGTTTGGTTTCCTTGTATAAGGTGGTAAGGGAATACCCATGAGATCATCTTTGGTTTTCTTATATAAGGTGATAAAGGAATATCCATGAGATCATGCTTAGGTTTTTTTTTATATAAGGTGATAGGGGAATATCCATGAGATTATGTTTGGTTTTCTTGTATAAGGTGATAGGGGAATATTCATGAGATCATGTTTGGTTTTCTTGTATAAGGTGGTAGGGGAATATCCATGAGATCATGTTTGGTTTTCTTGTACAAGGTGGTAAGGGAATATCCATGAGATCATGCTTGGTTTTCTTGTATAAGTTGATAGGGGAATATTCATGAGATCGTGTTTGGTTTTCTTGTATAAGGTGGTAGGGGAATATCCATGAGATCATGTTTGGTTTTCTTGTATAAGGTGGTAAGGGAATACCCATGAGATCATCTTTGGTTTTCTTATATAAGGTGATAAAGGAATATCCATGAGATCATGCTTTGGGTTTTTTTATATAAGGTGATAGGGGAATATCCATGAGATCATGTTTGGTTTTCTTGTATAAGGTGGTAGGGGAATATCCATGAGATCATGTTTGGTTTTCTTATACAAGGTGGTAAGGGAATATCCATGAGATCATGCTTGGTTTTCTTGTATAAAGTGGTAAAGGAATATCCATGAGATCATGCTTGGTTTTCTTATGTAAGGTGGTAAGGGAATATCCATGAGATCATGCTTTGGGTTTTTTTATATAAGGTGATAGGGGAATATCCATGAGATCATGTTTGGTTTTCTTGTATAAGGTGGTAGGGGAATATCCATGAGATCATGCTTGGTTTTCTTATATAAGGTGGTATGGGAATATCCATGAGATCATGTTTGGTTTTCTTGTATAAGGTGGTAAGGGAATACCCATGAGATCATCTTTGGTTTTCTTATATAAGGTGATAAAGGAATATCCATGAGATCATGCTTTGGGTTTTTTTATATAAGGTGATAGGGGAATATCCATGAGATCATGTTTGGTTTTCTTATATAAGGTGGTATGGGAATATCCATGAGATCATGCTTGATTTTCTTATATAAGGTGGTATGGGAATATCCATGAGATCATGTTTGGTTTCCTTGTATAAGGTGGTAAGGGAATACCCATGAGATCACCTTTGGTTTTCTTATATAAGGTGATAAAGGAATATCCATGAGATCATGCTTTGGGTTTTTTTATATAAGGTGATAGGGGAATATCCATGAGATCATGTTTGGTTTTCTTGTATAAGGTGGTAGGGGAATATCCATGAGATCATGTTTGGTTTTCTTGTACAAGGTGGTAAGAGAATATCCATGAGATCATGCTTGGTTTTCTTGTATAAAGTGGTAAAGGAATATCCATGAGATCATGCTTGGTTTTCTTATGTAAGGTTGTAAGGGAATATCCATGAGATCATGCTTGGTTTCTTATATAAGGTGGTAAGGGAATATCCATGAGATCATGCTTGGTTTTCTTATATAAGGTGGTATGGGAATATCCATGAGATCATGCTTGGTTTTCTTATATAAGGTGATAAGGGAATATCCATGAAATCATGCTTGGTTTCTTATATAAGGTGGTAAGTGAATATCCATGAGAACATGCTTGGTTTTCTTATGTAAGGTGGTAAGGGAATATCCACGAGATCATGTTTGGTTTTCTTGTATAAGGTGGTAAGGGAATATCCATGAGATCATGCTTGGTTTTCTTATATAAGGTGGCAAGAGAATATCCATGAAATCATGCTTGGTTTCTTATATAAGGTGGTAAGGGAATATCCATGAGATCATGCTTGGTTTTCTTATGTAAGGTGGTAAGGGAATATCCATGAGATCATGTTTGGTTTTCTTATATAAGGTGGTAAGGGAATATCCAAGAGTTTATGTGCAATTTGTCTAACATAACCAATTGAACATCTGTACATCTGCCTTGAAGGGATCATCAATCTGATTTGTTCTGCATATCGGTTTTCACTAACAGTTGGCAAGTAACTATTTCTAACATATTTACCTGCTTTAGTTTCAATTGTTTCCATCTTGTGGATGTCATGTGCATGTATGGGCTCTAGACAGTGAAGCATGTTCAATTTGTAATTTAACCAACACTTTATAAGTAGTCTGTGTATTCCTTTATGTTTTATTTTAATGTTTCTTTGGAGAAAGTCAAGAGAGCTATTGGCATTGGTTATTCTTCTTGAAATATGACAGTTCCTGATCACATCATCACTGATATCTACCACAAGATACATAGCAAGATCTAATGCTGCTACTTTTTCACAATATAAAGTATATTTATACTGAACTTAGTGTCTGGTTTTAGAGATATGTACACATAATATGAGCCTATTGTTGTGTATATTTAATTTGTATTATTTTTGGTTTTTCTTAATGATAACATGTTACATACATCGTTATTTTGTACCTGACATTGTCCAAAATCAAGTTAATGGTGAACCTGACCAGTGACACTTATTTTGTAAACAACATATTATACATGTAATATTTCTCTATGAGAATTGATTAAATATTCAGACCATTTTGTTAATAGTAAACATGTTTTCTTCAATTTGAGCTAAAGATGGTCTTGAACCTAACCTTAGAAACTACCAGAATGGAAATTTCCTATCAGTTGACAGAGCATTTTCAGAAAATGCTAACTGCATCCTAGGTCAGGTAGAGGGCAATATAATCTTATTTACCTAATACTTACTCATTCTTACCTTAACATCTGAAGCAGAATCAGTCTTATTGTTGTGATCAGTTTTTAATTTGGCTGGATTAATTTATTCAAATTATTATTCACAGGAACTGCAAAATGTTCAATAATATTCCTGGACTAAATGTTTAATTTGGAATTATAGTGAATTCAGTCAAGGATATTTTGGATTAAATTACTGTGGTACAACAAAAGCCAGTTAGCACATCACCACACTCCAGACCATTGGCACATTAGTATGTCTGAGACTGCAGGTACAACAACACATTCAATATTGGAATTTATTAGGAATATCACTGGAATTCAATTGGAACTTCATACAGTTTTACTTGTGACATAACTTTTAGAACTATTTGGGATTTAATTCATAATACTATAAGTTCTTTTTAAATTTTCACTCTGTATTCTTGGGAAATAAATTATTTGTTGAATTTTACAAAACCTGTTCATCATCAATCTTTTCTGTTACTTAGTTTAAGACCATAGAGTCATACAATTATTTCCCACAATTTCTCCATTTCTCAAAAATTGCAAGATCTTGATGAAGTTCTGAGTTATTAACAACAGCGAGATACAGGACTGAATCATCTGCAAATAGTCTTACCGTATTTTTGAGTTGATTGCTGTAGAAAAAGGAAGGGTCTCTTAACAGAAATTTGCAATAATTCTTCGACTTGTGATATCAGCTGAATTGCACATTACTATTCTTTCACTGAATCTATGTTGTAAGTCTTACAGTATATTATGTTTTGTTGAAGTGGTTTATTAAGTTAGATGCAAACAAGATTGTCCAACACTTTACATAAAAAGCATGCATGTGAAATGGGTGTGTTGTTGGCTGTATCCCTTTTATTATCTCTTTTGAACAAATGGCAACATTTGCTTTGGACCAATCAACAAATTTTTTAAGTAGAACAACACTTCAAGAGTCTTGGCAAACATCTTTTATGAGAGAGATAAGTTTCTTTAATGAAACTTTTGATTTGTTTTGCTCATTTTGGACATGTTTCTTCATTAATGGACATGTTTCTTCATTAATGGATATGTTTCTTCATTATTGGACATGTTTCTTCATTAATGGACATATTTCTTCATTAATGGACATGTTTCTTCATTATTGGACACATTTCTTCATTAATGTACATATTTCTTCATTAATGGACATGTTTCTTCATTATTGGACATGTTTCTTCATTAATGGACATATTTCTTCATTATTGGACATGTTTCTTCATTAATGGACATGTTTCTTCATTAATGGACATATTTTTTCATTACTGGACATATTTCTTCATTATTGGACATGTTTCTTCATTAATGGACATGTTTCTTCATTATTGGACATGTTTCTTCATTATTGGACTTGCTTCTTCATTATTGGACATGTTTCTTCATTATTGGACATATTTTTTCATTATTGGACATGTTTCTTCATTATTTATAAGACTATCTGCTAGATAACTATTTTATGCTTTTTTGATTTCTTTTTTGACAAGATGTCATATCTGAATGAGATGATTTCTGTCAGATGCTTTAATGAATTTCTTATGTTTCTGGTTGTTTCTGGTACAGAGTCTCTTTTTCTGATCAACCTTTCAATTTCTTGAATGATTCATGATATACCCTTTTGGGCAGCAATTTCTAGCTGGTACAACTTTTAATTCAATTTTGAATGAGTTCTATAATTCAGATAATTTCTTTTTATAATTTTTTACAATTTAACTCCAGCCTTATCACAGAAACAGTTTCATATTATATCAATGTGCTTTACTATATACGTTCTTTGTGTCTGTTTATTTCAGACCACTATGATATCAACTTTACTAAAGACCATATAATGATCAGATATGCCCAGGTAGACTTAACATGGGTATTATTTATGTTTAGAAAGAGGTCAAGAATACTTTGGTACTTTCAGGCTTTTATATACAATCTGAACCAGACTGAAACCATGAAGGAGAAATCCTCCTTGTCTTAGAGGACAGCTATAGGGTGTGCTCATGGTCTCATGAAAGAATGGGGTAATTTAGATCATCAAAGATTCAAATGTAACCCTTCATGTAACTGACTGTACCATATGTAACAATTTCTAAATATTTCTTTAGCACTATGTGTATCATTTTCTTTTAGCTTTTAATAGGGGTCAGTATAATGTGGCTTGCATGTTAGTCATATCTACTTCGATCCCAATGATTTCACAATCTGCTTTATATACAATTGTTATAAGTGTGTCTTTGACATCAATAAAGATTCCATTTCCTCATGTGTCAGTGGGAATATCCTCTCTAAGGGCCATATATCAATATAGCTTGGGGAAAAACTCATTGTCCTGATGGTTTGGTTTTAACTGGGATTCAAGTCGAACAATTGGCTGTATAGTATTTACTCAAGATGTTTACAATTCAGCTTTTCTTCACAACTGATATTTAAGACTAACAGGTTTAAACTTTTAAGCTTGTTTTTGGACTGCCTGAAAAAGAAAGTGCCTGTTGGGTGATTATTTCATCATTCAGGAGACTTACATGTTTTATGTGGTTATAGAGGTGACTAACAAGTTTAGGCTTTTGGAGCAATTCATATGGTCATAATTTAGGCAAATCCAAGAGAATGAGTGCTTGAAGTCATTAATAGGGAACTCTTCACATGTGTCTTGACCTGAGCCTTGACTATATATCTGAAACCACTTGCTACTTTTGTCACATGCAACAGCATGTTTATTATCCATGACATGTGGTCTGCAACAGCTACAGCAGAGACTGATTTTCCATCAGATAGGAGAGATATCAGCACCAAGCTTAGATATAACAGTGAAGTGATCTTTGGACTATTCTGTGTCACTTTCCATTTTACCAGTTTCAAGAGACAACTTTTACAGAGAAGTCTATTACGTGTTAGGTTATTTGCTTTTTGATGTGTGCAGTGGGTGATTTCAATATTATTACAATGGAAAGATCATAAATTGAGAAGATTTTTAACACAGGATGCAAAAACAAGCAGGATTAATATACATGTTGATGTCAATAAGGCTGATTAAACATGTTTTAACAACGGAAAAAAAGTTAAGGTCAATGGCTGGAGAAAATGTTAAAACATTAAACCTACAATATTTTTTATCAACATAAAGGTTTAAGATGAATAAAATTCCTACCAAAATGACAACATAAAGGCTTAAGGTGAATAAAGTTCCTACCAAAATGACAACAGAAAGGTTTAAAATGAATACAATTCCTACCACAAAAAATTTATATTACAACGTTTAAATGTAACAAATGCAACTTCTGCATTCCTTAAATATCGTTTGTTAACAAAATAAGCACATTCTAAAATATATTTCATCAGGGTATAATAATTTAAATTTTATATTTTAATGTGGAACTGGCTTATGTCTGATGCAAGAGTACATTTTAATTTATGTTGCTGGTCGCGAAATTGCAAGACTATATCGAATAAAGGGAGAGGTGCACAAAAACCTATCGAAAATTAACTCAAACTCTGACGCATAGAAACTAAAAATCAAAAAGTTTGGTTCTTAATTTGGATAAGATTAAAAACATGAAAAAATATAAATACAAACTGCTGCCAAATTAAAATTTTTCTAATTCTGTGTTTGGCCGAATTTCTTGTCAAATCTTGTTTGGTGGAACAGGTGCTCGTGCTTTTACAACAACAACAAAATTATTGCGAATCTTAACATTGCAAGAAGTGCTTAATTGTTATGATAAATACTGCAAAATCGACACTGTGTAGAAGAAATTAAGCAAAGAAGACCTCGGAAGAAACGTACGTTGGATAAAAGTAACTTTATCACGTCGAAATCCCCGCTTCCATGGACGCCAATATCTATAAGGAAGAAGACAAATCAATCCGAATTAAACGCTACGAAAAATAGGAAACACGACGGATGCTTGGGTGCGGAAACTCTAATACAAATGGATGAAGATATATGACCGGACAAGAGGTGTGTTGGGTTTTGGTTAATTTTAAGGTCACATTCAAACACATCATGTGCTTTATTACACCAAGGAAATGAGAGAATTAATGGAAAATTGGTAGAGCGGGGGAGTGTTGTGTATTGGTTGGATTTTAATGTCACTTACAACACGTTAACATTTTATTAGCTATATTATGCGACGGAGATAGGATCTATGTGCCTTTTCGAAACACAGACCGAGACAGTTTGGGCGGGTATGGAATCTGCTACCCTTTGATCCGACATTCTACCAGATAAGCCGATGAATCTCCCAGCCGGGGAAAGGAGAGGGGGGCCAGTTTAACAATCGAATTTAACAGTGAACTTTACGTAGTGCGTTCGCCAATGTTTAATACCAGATTACAAATATATTTAAAATAAGAAAGGTAAATGACTTATGGAGGAAGAAGTATTACACAGCAAATTGCTACCATACAAAATATAAATAATGAAATACATACTTCACACACTATGAGTTGGCACTCTTGTGAAAGCATATAATGAAATTTTAAATACACAGATCTGTCAAATTATGACATTCTGCAATTTTGTGGTGGTGGTGGTGGGTTACAAAAAGCCATTGAATCACACGATAATGAAATTATTTTAAATAAATAAATTTAAAAAATCGCCATTTTTGGATGCACTCAATAACTTCATATTATCCATCTTAACGACAACGAAAATGATTGTCCTTCAATAAGCTATATGAAACATCACAAGGACTGATGTCCTTCTGCATATTGTTTAAGTTAACGTCAAGGTAGGGGACAAAAATGAGAACAGGGCGAGGGTAATGGGAAAACAACGAAGCGATGCTCTCTGACTTCTGTGTAGAGTACAACTTTGCCATCGGGGCTCACACTTTGCGCATACACTCTCAAGCTGACCTGCAAATAACCAAATGGGAGGAGACAGAGCCAGACTGACCAAACCATCATCAATGTGTTACGACTCCATGGTTTTAAGCTAGTCAATGTCAAATGGAGAGGATCTCTGCTGGATACGACGAGACACGCTCATTTTGACAGAGACCATAACCTTTTGATTGCAAAGGTGTCATTTATACCAGGATTGAAAACCACCAAAAACAAGTGTTAAATATATCCCAACATAAAGGCCTCAAGATCAAATCAGTATGACCATCAAAACAGACTCCGAGATGAGACAGAGCTCACATGATACAATCTAAACAAATTAATGGAAGATAAAGGGGAACTGTTGTTTGGTTATAGACAAGTCAGAATGGACAAGTCAGGAACAGATTGGATAAAAACTGTGAAACAAAGATTGATCCAGAAATGCCTACACAATATCCCAGGCTGAGACAAAAATGGTAACTGAAAAGTACAGAAGGATAAAGAAATCAAAACGCTAGAGAGAAAATACAAGAGAAATTATGTGGAAAATCTTGCAACTGAAGCTGAGACTACAGCAGCCTCCAATGAAACGAAAGTCTACTGGAACACTAGTGGACAAGGGGCAGTAACAGGACGTCCCAGTGAAAGATACTAAAGGCAGTACATTCTGAGACGAAATTGAGAAACTGGAATGTTGGAAGCAGCACTTTTAATTCATACTCAGGAATTATCAAACTACAATTTCGGATATCCCAGAAGCTGAAGAAGACCTTGATATCTGTCTTGATGACATCACAGAAGAGGAGTGAGGGAAGCAATCAAAAGTTTTAATAAGGACAAGGCACCTGGAGAAGACGAATTTTGCACAGAAATGCTCAGTGCGGGAGAAGAAACCCCCCAAAATCATGTGCCAGATTCTCCGTAAGATTTGGAACAGTGAACATATCCCAAAGTAATGGAAAACAGGCACACTAGTAAAGCTCCCAAAGAAAGATGGCATCGGAAAGTTGAGGGGGATGACCCTACTGTCTCTTATCAGCAAAGTCTTAGCCACATCATTTTAAAAAGACTCACAGTCGCCGTCGAAGATCACACCCACCAAGAGCACGCCGAATTCCGAAAAGGTGAATCTTTGTACTGAGTCAGATTCTTGAACAAGTAACTAAATATTCTAAGGGAAATCTAAGACTGCGTCGATGAAGAAAATAATGCAAGATTGTCCACAAACCATGGAATATGATCCTTGCAATATCACATTTTAATCGAATCGATACAGCGTTTCTTCTCACAAAGTCACTGATGTCATCTCCCAGAGGAGACAATCCAAAAGAATAAATTATTCCGTACTGTGATCATTGGAAAAGTAAACGTCCACCAGGTGTGTTCCTTGTCGATGACTGGTCTGTATTAATGACATAGGCATAAACATCTTTAGGTTTTCGATGAGGAAGTTTATATTTAGGAAGCACCACATGACTGAAGAAGCTTTGAGTGAACTATGAGTCAGATGAAGAGTTTCCCAGGTATCCAGGTAATGATATGTCATTAATTCCCACCTGACTTTTTAATGGAAAAATTCTGTCAAGTAAGTCGATGAACAACGAGTAGCTTCCGTATATTACTGAAGGAGAGTTTCGATTCGTTTTGTCTCCAGAGAAGATAATGGAAGTAAGGAATGGTCAAGCAAGTCTTTCTACAACTTTCTCAAAATCTTCTCTTCTGAGATGAGAGTCCATGCCTCTTTCAAATACTTTTCCAGCTTTTCTTTTAACTCATCGTGATACATTTGCCGTTTTCTTCCTTATTAGAATGATTGATCTGACATCTATAGCAATGCTTTCTGATTAAAACTGTGATTCTTTTAAGCAAAGCACCTCAAAGAGGAGACTAAATGTAGTGCTCGTTCTGACCATCTTGACATCATGGCTTTATTTTTATTTTTCCCTTCTTGTTGTTCTGGATCAAAAACATCCCTATCTCTTATCTCCATATGTTTTTCGTGTTCCATCTTTTCGTTTCTAATAGTCTATGATCACATTTCTCACACTGTTGATTCCCAGAGTATTGTCAAATTCTACATACAAGATGGCCAGAGCTATAGTAACCTGAAACCAGACGCTAAGTTGACCCGATTTCATACGGAGGAAATGTCCTTCATCTCTGCCTTGGTCTAGAGTGAAATCAAAGGCCCACAAAACATATCCTCCTGCAGAATCGTCGTTGGTACCTAAATGTCCTGTGCTACAAAATGTCTAGTAATATCTTACGTTAGGTTCACAGGATCTGGTACACAACGTATGATCGTCTCGAGTGACGTCTATTTTAGACAGCTTGAAGTGTTGCAACTCTAAAGAATTTTGATGGATGGCTCCGTTGATGACCGTATTTCTGACAATGCCATTGAGTAAACGTGTTGGAAGTTGCCCTTCGAAAACGTTATATTCCATCTCAAACGGGCCCCAGAGGAAATGATGAAGGTTTTCACTTCCATTAGTCGTAGTGGATACTTGGCTGTCTTTCTGCTCAGTTTGACTGATTTCGTCTCACACTTAGGTAAAACGTCCACACGGCACACATAAAGTCTGGCTTACTCGATGATGGTTTTGTACTCGTTTGCATTACCACCAAATGGAAGAAGACGCTACATCGATTCAGTCTAAGGCGCACATCCACTCCATTTCATAAATATCTTGCAACCACATGTCCAAATGCAAACGATCCATCAATTCTAAGCTGCGCCCTTGTTTGATTTTGTTTCGACGGTTGTTAAATCCAATATAGTGAGGATCATCTGTCAACTCTCTGTCGTTGCATATGTTCAAGGTGTCACGTTTCCATACCACGCAAGCACCCAGATGTGTGTTCTTGGCTTCTTTTCCATACACCACGAGGTTTTCAAGGTACACTCCGTAAGGAAAATATCCATGCTGCTGCTGACCAGTTTGTTATTCAAGTACAAATCCACTTTGCTGAACAACGGACGCATGAAATGTTTACGGGGCTACTCTGTCATCTTCCCCTGGATTGGTTTTGTCCACTTTGAGAACTTGACTTTCAGGTGCAAGTGACTGCTATTCAGATTGATGTAATCTTTGGTTTGTCCTTTGATTTCAAATTCGAAATGAGCTCTTGGCGGGGGGGGGGGATTTTTATCGAAGCTCTAACAATTTTTCAATCATATCGCTATGATGTTTGCAGTAGATAGTTTTATAGTGATGTCTAGCACTGGGACATCATTCCGCAAACATGTAGCATGTCCCATCCAGTCATATTATCCTGACACCAGGCCGACCAGTCCTAACACTAACCTCTTAATGCTGAGCGCCTAGCGAGGCAGCTGTTAGTACCATTTTTATAAGTCTTTGGTATGACTCGACCAGAATTTGAACCCACTACATCCCCATCCGAGGTGGACGCTCTAACCACTAGGCCACCGGAGCGATAATCGAATGGAGCTGAGGTAGCTGAAGACGACACAGGATAAAATTTTACCCACCAAGATTCTTACATCGTTATCATCATGGGTGGCATTGCAAATATATCTAGTTCTCGCTTGGAACATTCGCAAGAATTTCGCCACATACATTTTTTCTTTTTTCATTTAGTACTCAGATACGTTCAGTTCTCTGACTGCTCATGTTTTCTTCTTATCTTATTCTTTTTCCAAACGTTTTTACGAGATCTGAAGTGGCATATTTCTACCACGCAGAAGAAGAAGAATCTGTTGCCCAGAAGTGTGAAGCGAATTTATAAGATATCTCAGCAACATAAGAGGTCTTTTCAAGCTTGAAGCAACACATTTTTCTAGCTCTCATAAAGGCTTCTTTTGGACTATGTCTGTCAGTGAAGATGATTGAAAATTTCTTTTCCTTGCGCGAAAGAATCGTCTTTTAGAGCATGCAACCTGCGAGTGACCATCGTTTTAAAACGAGCGCAACTGTACGTAAAGCCGATTTTAACATATCTCATAAACCATGTCCTACTTTTTACCATGGCCGCCGGTAACAGATCTTATAAACATTGTCTTCCTTTACCATGGCTGCCGGTACTCAGCAACAGATTTCATAAACCATGTCCTCCTTTAATATGGCTGCCGGTACTCAGCAACAGATCTCATAAAACCATGTCCTTTGTGTCGAGCGACGCCTTGGTACACAGGATACATCAGTTTTCCTTGGGAATGATTTGGTAAGACAGGATAGTACAAAAGGGTTGGGGGTACGACTTCGCATTTGATCAAACCTTTGTATTGGCGAACGTGTTCCAGTCAATGTGTTCTGTCAACATTTCAGGGAAACCAAGTACAGTTAGACATCCAATGACACAAACAACACGTCGATGTATTTAATTTGCTATCCTTTAAACTCGTCAACGTTGTACACAAGCGTGTAGTCTTCATTCGTCCTACAAACATACTGTCGCGAGGATTCAAGGGTTCGATTTTCATCATGTCGTAACTTCTGGTAATGCGTTTAAATTCTGGATCGGTATTGAAACATCGATCGTAATCATGCTCCCATGTTTATATCTCTTGGTATCGTTGAGTTTCTAACCTCGGGCCTCGTTGATATTGTAGCAGAATACTCCCTAGGCTACACTGTCCCGAGTCTCGCTATCTCGGGTTCTTTAGGATAGGTCTAATATTTGGTGTGATACCCAACTGAATCTGTCTGAGGACTGGCACTGCAGAGTGTGACAGCTTTCTATATCAGCGGGATACCGTCTTATTCCTGGCTTCCTGTCGCCGACTGGGTTGCAGACTTGGTCGCAGTCGCCGACTGTGTCGCAGATTTGGTCGCAGTCGCCGACTGTGTCGCTCGGTCGCCGACTGGTCTTCCTCTGGTTGCCGACTTGATCGCAGAGTCGCGTCGTAATCCGATCGAGAACGACAGAGAGGAACGACAGTGCGAAATGATTAAAGAAGAGTTATCTTCAGTCAAAAGGTGAATTACCGCAAGACCTCTGTGTTTCTTGGACAAGCCATGTATGACCTCTGCGTTTCTTGGACAAGCCTTGTATCGCCAGTCTTTTTGGTCGACGAAAGACCTTGTCCCTACTCTTTTCCGATTCCCTGGCCTGGCTCTCACCTGCCAGTCGAAATACGACCAATTGTACTTGCTCTGGCGGGGTGGTTATGCTGCTACACTAGCAGGGAACATCTTTACACTATACCACTTCCTAACACACCACCGTAGCAGCCACGGTTGGTCTGTATATATACCCAGGCAGAATCACGTGACCCAAAACAAAGACGTTAGATGGCACTACCAAACCCGCCAAACATTTAAAATCAGACATAAACTTTAACGAAACGAAATATTAAATAGCGAAACGAAAATTAAAGTCCATGGGGTTTCTTCTTCACAATACGTTTGCTTATATAACTCTTCTTGGTGAACTCCGACAAAAGATTTCTCGAGATTTCTTTGAGGAAAAAAGTATGGCATCCGTGAAATAAACAACCCTGGAATTCGGAATTCGTAGTAGATCTGGGGATTTTCTAAATCCCACACAGCCACAGAAAGACTTCCTATTTTCTTTTCTCCCCCGTTTCTAGCTCCTGGTAGTAGTAGTAGTAGTAGTAGTAGTAGTAGTAACGGTAACAAGATTTTTTGTAATGGATATCGTGAATATTGGATGCCTGGGATGTCATATTCATTTAAGTGGCTCTCTACAGTTTCGTATTTAGTATAGGGTTAGGTATTTAAAGAAACACAATTTCCCATCCTCACTGGTTGTAATGGCTATCTAAAAAAGACCTTTTATATTTTAGGTATTGTTAAAAGAACTTTTTAATCCCTTTTTTTGGTGTATGATTGACGGGTGTCAAAACAGTCCTTTTGAATAATTCTCACTTCCCACCCCCAACAGTAATCATTAGTAGCTAAATCCCATACAAGCCCAGTTTCATACATAACATCAGTGTTAATGTACCGTTTTGTTGAAAATATCATACATGATGATTTGAAAGTAAGAACAATAATCGCACAGATTTTCATATTTGTTTTAAGGTGGCTCTCTACAGTTACGTATTTTGCACATGGTTTGATTTTAAAGAAACATAATTTCCCAGGTTTTCCTCACTGGTAATAGTGATTATTTAAAAAAAAAACAACACATTATATCCATTAGGTAGTGTTTAAAGAACCTTTAATTCCCTTTATTTTGGTGTATGATTGATGGGCGTAATTTGGCTTGTGGAATACACAGCTTGACCTTACTTCAGATGTGCAGGTATAAAAAGAAACCTGCTAGCTCCTCTTGTTCATTTTCGTTTCCTGAACTTAAGAGGAAAATTGTAAAAAATAAAAATAAATATAAAACAAGAGCCGGTAACTTTTATTTACATTTTACATACTTGGTAATTTATTAATTGCACTTTCAGAAGCTGGTGTTGTCTAGCCTGGAAAAAATAAATTCCCCTATGTTAATACATGCTAGTGTAGTTTTAGACTAATTCAGGCTGATTTTTCGAGCACGTAGTAGCAGTCATTTTGGTTAGCCGTGTGCTTAGCGTATGTACCATTTCCACAAGTACAATATCCAAAGAAACTTCAGCCACAGTACGTGAATGTAACATATAGATATACCAACAGTCTCTTCACTGTGTATGGTATAAAAGCAAACAACTTCACCATACACCTGTCACTCTCTCAGAAATTAAGATCTGTAGAGCGCCCCCTGGCACCAGTAGACCTTGGGTAGTAATAATACCCATACGCTGTGGACGGCTGTTTTTGTCGAGACTACGAGATCGCAGCTAGACCGTGGGATAAATGTGTCTCGTTTAAAGTTTCGTGGCAATCCTCGCAGTGATTTAGGACTCGGGCGATAAATCAGCCCATCACTCGCGATGATATTGATTGGCTTCCATCAGTATCAACACGATTGGGGGTGGGGTGTGTGATTTATGTTGTTGTTGTTGTGGGGCTTAACGCCATTTTTCAGCACACGATAGGCTATACATGGCGGCCAGTATTAATGGTGGAGGAAGAAACCGGGAAATCCTCTGAAAGAACCACCGACCCACGAGAAGCTACTGGCAAGCTTTCTCACATATCTACATTCGCCGAATCCTAGACTCGAACCCACGCAGACAGAGGTGAGATGGCAGTGATCCGTAACGGAGAGCGCTTTAGACCACTCGGCCACTCGGGCCCCCCGGGGTGTGATTTATCGGATTAATTTAGGACTATTGTGGCGATAACGTCAAACGCAAGGACATCGCATAAGTGCTTCTGTCTATAAACAGTAGAACGAAAAGTAAATAAATAAATCAAAAAACCCAAATACTACTACTACTACTACTACTACTCAGCGACCCAAGAGTCATAGAGGCTTTCATACGTGTGTATTTCACCTACAACACAGAGCAAAGATCAATGTTGTATTCAAATCACACAATTAGCGAATGTAGCGGAAAGCAAGTCTTTATCACAGGCACTCTCATTGCTTTAGCGTAAGCCTGTAAAGCTGTCCCACAGTCAGTTGCGTAGCGAGGGCACTTAGCGCCCGGGGACAAAACATAAACTTGGCGCCCCTTTACTTAGCGCCCGGGGACAAAACATAAACTTGGCGCCCCCTTCGAGTGCATCTGAGATAACGAATAGTTGTATTTTCCTCATTTTGGCGCCCCTGGCACATGGCGTCCGGGGACAACTGTCCTCCCTGCCCTCCCCAAGCTACGCCACTGACACACAATCTATCAATCTATATAAAAATGACACACACACACACACACACACACACACACACACACACACATATATATATATATATATATATATATATATATATATATATATATATATATAATCATATGGCGAATAACAGTCCTTTCAAGTGCACTGGATCCAGCGAGGGATCACGTGTGTCAGGGATTGATTAAGATAAATTGTTACGTATATGTAACTTAATTGCTAGCTTTAAATTCTTTTTTGTTATATTTGTTTCATTACATGTTATTGTAATGATAACTTTATTCACTGGATTTGACTTTTTTTCTTGAAAATTCAGTTCAGTTCTAGTAAATAAAAGCTACATTATATTTTTAGCTGACCTAGTTCTTGACCTTGGTTCTGAATTGGTAAACACAGAATGAAAATCATTGGTCATAATGGTCGTAATCAAGGTCATTCTTGGCTTGCGTTAGCTCTTTTGTAAACAACCTTTTTAAAATTTATTTCCAGTGTGGGAATCATTGATTCTTACTGGCCTACGTGCTAACTGACATATTATTTTACCCGCTGTTCGAATTAAGTGATCACGTGATCCCATCACGTGGGTCTGAATTACGTTTTAGCTGGGGCTAAAACTGAAGTTTTATAGTGAAATAGTCAGTCGTAGTTTACACCTTTAGAGCTCAAGGTGTTTTTAATGTTGATGCCAGTTTGATTTAAAATTCTTCTATTTTTTGGATTTAATAATTTATATTCCCTGGAAAATAACAGTGCTCATAAAAATTCTTGGACAAAGACATTTATTGGAAATTATTCGGAATTCTAAAGCCGGAATATTATTCTTGATTCATAAAATTCAACAAGGAACTGTTGACACATCAACACAAACAGGATATAGAGGACGTCAAGGCCTTCCATCTTGGAACTTCATCGGGATTCGAACTTTGATTCATTTAGAACTTTTTAGTGATAGGACTTATATTTTTAAATTCTAGGATTAAATTTTGGATTATATTCACAAACCGTAAGTCCATTTTCATATTTTACCTTATTTTGTTAAATTTACAAAGTTTGTTGGCTTCACTCTTTTCTTTGTTACTTTTATACGAGCCTACACGTAACAAAATACAATAAACTGACAACGAACAGTGCAAGACTAGTATATAACTAGCACACACACAGATATCTAACTAGCACACACACACACACACACACACACACACACACACACTATGCTCATACTGTGGCTTTTTATTACATATGTTACATTCCCTGTGGATTGTTCTTTACATGCTCAGTTATGTCTAATATATGAGACTTCCACGACTTGAACATTATTTTAGATTTGTTTTCATATGTATTTTTATATAGTAATTGAAGTACAAAACTATTTATCTTGTCAGTTTTGGGTAGTGAAGGTTGGAGTTGCTTTGAACTCTTTACCAAGATCTGCACCAGCAGACGCGTTTTAACTTTATTGAAACTGACTATAAGCTACCAACAAAGCGCTTCCAATGCGCAAAGAAGTGCGCGTCTGACCTATTGGCGTCTTCACAATACCATTTAGTGGGATTGCTATCGCAAGTGGACCGGTGCTTCAGAGAAAGCTATTAACCGCTGCTGTGTATTCGCGTACACCGCTGATGATAGTCACAGGGTACGCAATAGACGATTTATGTGTTTACACATGTATTCTTTGTTTAGTTCCGCTGGCGTGATGGGATGTGTTAGGTTCGCATGCTGATGGAGTCTTACGTTGTAGACTCTACTCAGTACAGTGTGGTCATGAATTTAGTCTATTAATCTACGTCTGTTTTATTTCAGTAATATTTGTGATCCTTGCATTTATTTTGAATGTTAATACATGGGTCTAAAAACCTGGAAATATATATCTCCATGCTGTATGTTCTGGTGAGTTAATGGTCGCGTACACGGGCTCGTTACAAAGAAAAGAGTATCCGTGAATGGATAGAGGGGCGTCCAACCTGTAGGCCTAACAGTACATTTTAGTATTTTACATCTCATGTACACACTCTGAGTCACTTTTAGCAGCTATAGGTGTGATTTTGGAGAATTTAATTTCACATACCTTTGTGCCTTGTCTATCAAAATTCCATTGAAGATTATAAATTCCTCAAAAAGTGCTTCAGGGCTAATTCAGTGATAACATGCTTCGACATTTTTACAGGAGATGAATGAAATGCATGCAACTTCTTGTTCACACAATCATACCTTGATTCCCCCTGCACTAGTTCAATCCAAGATCAACTTTTTTGACCCAGTCTAATGCGTAACTGCTATTGTAAAAGTCGATAGCAATCAATAATTTTTGTCTAGAGATGTTATGACGATTAATGTGCAGATCTCTCAAAAATCATGATTACGATTAAATTTTAAAACTAAAATTACTTTTTAAATTTATATCAGTAAATGCTCTTTCATGAGCCATGTGACTTACTGTAATCCCTGTCATTATTATTACAATGTTCAGAAGAAAATTTTAGACTCAGGCCTCGGGCTGGTGACTAAAAAACAAAAAAATCACAAGCCCGAACTCAGATTCCACATGATTGGACTACAATTTCCATATGCCCGTAATGTCCCCTTTTTTAATATTATTTGTGACACACACAACTACTACACTTCAGGATAGGGAACAGTAGGGGGTTTGAAGGTAATGCAGATGTGATTAGTGTTCATTACTACACTCACTAAAGACTGGATGGTACTGGTGTTCAAACTTCTGCTGGATTCCCTGTGTGAATCCTGGCAGAACCAAGTTGTTCTGGATGATCATAACTTATCATTGTCAAAACTGTATCTTATGCAGTCTGATCACGTGATATGCTTGTTTTTGTAGAGAAATGAATATTTCTCATTTGGAACTGACCAGTTTCATTGGGGGAAGGTGGAAGCATAATATATTCCAATTGAATGGGGGCTTTACAGGTAATACAACAGTAATAAATGTCTCTCCAGTACAGCTGGGTACTGCTCCGATGGCCTAGTGGTTAGAGTGTCCACCTCGGATGTGGAAGGTTGCAGGTTCAAACCCTGGTCAAGTCATACCAAAGACTTATAAAAATGGTACTAATAGCTGCCTTGTTAGGCGCTCAGCATTAAGAGGTTAATGTTAGGACTAGTTGGTCTGATGTCAGGATTGTGTGACTGGGTGGCACATGTTGCAGCATGATGCCCCAGTGCTAGACATCACTATAAACTGCCACACTGCAAACATTGTAGTGATATAACTTAAAAATTGTAAAGCTATGTTAAAAATCCAAATCACACACACCCAGTACAGTAGGGGTCACACTACAAGGTGAAGTGGGCGACTAAGTCCCCTAACAAATGTAAACTTTGCCTTCCACAGTTAAGAAAGCGAAAATGACTTTGCCTTGTGATTCTTTCGAGGAATATTGAATGACCATCCTTTTTTAGATGCTCCTTCGCCATAGCCAGGTTAGTTCCAGTGTTATGGCTCAAGGCAAAATGTTGTCTTCAAGCCATCAGATAGTTGGTGTTGATACCAGTTGCGCCAACAAACAAACTCTTGCAGATTCACAGGCATGTGTTTTGATAGTTGATTGGCCATTAACCCTTTCCTGAGTAAGTTAGCAACTATCACTGCTCGATTTCCTGAAGTTCTTATCATCTCCTTTGATGATAAAAAAAACTTTAGTTCAAACTTAAACTTACGTAAATGGCAGTTTGTGTTTTAAGAATAGAATTGGTAACATGAATATTGTAACTGCCACGTGTACATTATTTTCTTTATAAAAATAAGTTTGGAACAGTAAGTGAATCCATCATGGGCAAATAATGGCGGACATCGCTTTATATGGGAAGTACCACTTTATTAGATTATCTCTTTTCATAAACCATTGGGCAAATATATTCAGGAAAGCAATTAATAGAAAGCAGAATCTAAATATTATGTTATTGAAGATTTAGCTTTAAATGCAATTATGTAAGTCAGAAACATACAGGACAATGCAATATTGTGGAATTTGAGAGATGTATGGTCAAGGTTGTGTACTCAGTTCACTCATTTTTGCGAAAATACAAACAAAAGGAAAACGGCCAAGCTGTTTAACCAATGCCTGATGTTGCTACAGGCACGTAGACAAATAATAAAACCTTACATTTGGAATCCTATCTGTGGTCTGATGTAACAAAGCTATAAAGTGAGTTGTTATATTAAGAAAACCTCTCTTTCTAAAAGTAGATGCACCTGCATGTTGGCTGTGTCAGTTGGGTTGAAAAATGGGTTTACTTCATATACTGACATTTATTCTTCAGTGTGTTGTCTGTGAACAGTTCTGTTCAAGTTTGATCGGCAACAAAGAAATTAGGATAAACACTAATCTGAAAGACATGTACATTTGCTCATGTACAAGGTACAGGGGTAGTTTCAGAAAGTTTAGTAATCTTTTCAACTACCATTTAATGATGAACTTTCAGAAAACAAAAAGAAAAATTCTTGATTAAAGGTAGTTGATTAGGCATTTGTACTAACTTTCAATTACAGTACGATAATTTAGTTACTCAGTTAAAATTTATTACACTGTATAGCTTCTTTTGTTCTCTTTTTAAGTCATATTGCCAAAATACGTTGCATATGAATATGACAGTTATTAAACATGCACCAGATTTGTTTATAATATAGATAGAACTTAGAAAATTTTCTGCTTGAAAATAAAGTATTGCTTAAAACCAAGTTAAATGCAAATATGCATACTGAGAAATAGAGGGCATATATCAAATAAGAGAATGAAAACAACACGTGCACATATATAAATATATATATATATATATATATATATATATATATATATATATATATATACAGGGGTCAAGTTAGACTTAAATTTTAGGGAGAAGTGACTTCTCCTTTTGGACAGAACAGGGAGAAGTGGGAGCTAAACAGGGAGAAGTGGAAGCTAAACAGGGAGAAGTGAGACCAAAGCAAGAAATGCGATATATATATATATATATATATATATATATATATATATATATATATATATAATATAGAATATATAGTATAGTATGTACTTGTATCAATGATATACCACGAGATGTATAAATTTTTCATTAAAAGGAAACGAAGCTTGCTGAGTTTCCTTTTAATGAAAAATTTATATGAGTGGTATATCATTGATACAGCATACATACTGTACACATATTTTATTTATATCACATACAAATACATATATTTGCCCTTTGAACGAGTTCAGATTTACTACAAGCAGCTGTGTATTGACCTAGTGAATAAACTCCTCACATCCCCGAGTGGGTCCGCTACAAAATGTAGTTCTATGCCTTTAGTGGCTATTTACAATCACCTCCGCATATTGATAAGTTGATTGTTTTCTTTTCTTGGTTTCTATTTTTGTCCACATTGATTATATCAATATAATACACACTTATGATTTAAACATGAAAGATGGTTTTAATGATAAAAGTAGAGCACTAGCAACACTTGGATAGCTACGTCATTCACATGAACTCCATTCACATACCAGCACATGGAAATTAATGTGGAATAGAAACTAAGCCAACTGACAAACCAACAAGAGGTAATTAAAATATTTTAATATATTTACAGTTGATCTAAGTCATTATTCTGCTTTAGCAACAGTACAACCAACCATAAATCCTGTCTCTCTCTCTCTCTCTCTCTCTATCTCTCTCTCTCCCTGGTCAGTTTGACTTTAAAACTCTGTCTCTGTCTCTGTCTCTGTCTTTGGTCGGTTTGACTTTAAAACTCTCTCTCTCTCTCTCTCATCCTTAGGTCGGTTTGACTTAACTTTTACCATCATTCGTAAGTCCAAAGATATTGTGGGATAACACAAACAAAAATCCTCTACATTAGTCATTTCATAGATTTTAGCCCGTATCTTGCTACGATGGGAGAGAGAGAGAGAAAAAGGCCTTTGGACCTTTTCATATTTAAATAATAATCAATTATTTAGAACATTATATTATGTTTAAGAAAAAACTACAAAACAACATTAAATACATCACAGTATGTGTACCAAGTAACCGAGGATTTTACTGGTTTGCAACTTTGTATCATTGATAAACACTGTAGATAAATCCCAAGGAAAGTGCACACGTATTGTTACAACGAATCATATTCTTGTAGGTTACTTGGTGTAATTTCTGTTTCAAGGTTTTAATCCAGCCCAAATTCCTTTTCTCTCTCACTCCACATTTCTGCGCAGTTTGTTATGCATGAGACAGGAGGGGAGAACAGAAAGCAGATAGAATTGTGATGAAAATGTGTACCATATTAATTCATTTAGAAAACGGGATTATTAATACTTTTCATCGTTATTTTCATATGTCACTAGTGACTAATGTGGGGAAATTGATCATTGATCTAGAATCAACTGCAGACGCTCACGAGAATGTTTATATACGTGTATTATTGCACCGTGGGTGGATCACAATTTGATACACCAATAGTATTGGTATATCAAATTGCTTTATGCCAACACTTTAAATGCATGTTATTTTTTAATGTATGTGGTATATATATATATATATATATATATATATATATATACAGATAGCTGCATTATCTTATTTTAATAATGTGCTCTATTTCTCAGTATGTTTTTAAGAGTTTTAAGCAATACCTTATTTTCAAGTTGAAAAATATGTGTTATATGTTTATTATCAACACATTTTGTGCATGTATAAAAATTATTATATTCATACCCATTCAATTCATACTTGTTGTATATGTGTGTTTGGATTGAGGTAAATGCAGCATGTTTTGGCCATATGACTTAAAAAGCACAGCAGAAGCTCTACATTGTAATTAATTTTAACTGATAGCAGTAAAAAGATTAGAGTTGTGTAATTGCAAGTTGGTAAAAATGCTTAATAAACTACCACTTAATTATTTTATTTTATTTTCTACAAGTTTTGTGTAAAAATGCAGTCAAAAAGATTTCTAGCATACTTTGAAACAACCCCTAATACATGTACATAGGAATAAATGCACAAGTGACTTCAAACCATACTCTTGGTCCTGATTTCATTGTTCCCGATAAAACATTACTATAACTATTCATAGACAACACACTGAAGCACTAAAGTCGATATATAACTAAATTGGACCCTTTTTTCCCCCAACCGAAACACCCAAGAACACATATTGTACCATGCGAGTGCATCTATTTTTAAAAAGGGGGCTTTTCTTAATATAACTACTCACTTTCTGGCTTCGTTACAAAAATTAATTAATAGGACTGCATATTTATGGTTGTATTGTTTGTCTACCTACTGGAAATAACAATATGCATTGGTTACATAGTATTTGCTTCACTATTATATATATATTTTTCGTATTTTCACGAAAACTAATTACGGTATGTCAGAAAACAACCTAGACCTTGCAGCATTTTTTTGAATTCCACAACATAGATTGTCACATGTTTCTGACCTACATTATTAAATATTTGGGCTAAATCTCCTATCACATAATATTTAAACTTTGTTTTCATTATATTATATATTTTCATGAATCTATCTGCCCAATTTTTTACGAATACAGACAGTTTAATGAAGTGTATATCATATACGCAGCGGTGTCCGCCATTGGAAGTTCATTTACGGTTTCAGACAGATTTTATAAAGAAAATACGCAAATATGGCCGTTAAAATCTCCATGTTTAAAGAAAAATAAATTAGAAAACATCTTCACTGATCATATTTATTAAAAGCAAATTACTATTTGCATATTGATGTTTAAATTTTGAAACAGAATTTGGTATATTTTCATCATTGTACAGTAGGCCCAATTGAAATCGAGCAGTGATATCTTGCTTCGGAAAGGGTTAATGGTCAGTTAGCTATTAAAACATGCATGTGAATGTGCAAGAGTTTCTTTGTTGCCGTAAGCTGATTGGTATCGACACCACGTAAATACATTCGCCTGGGCTTATAACAGTGGTAGAACTGCCTGGCTACAGCAAGGGGGCATCTCAAAAATCATAATCTACAGCCATTTTACGTCTGAAAAATAAGAGGGCAAAGTCGTTTTCGCTTTCCTAACAGAAGAAGGCGAAGTTTACATTTTACAGGCGACTTTTTCGCCCACTTCACCTGGTAGCGTGACCCCTGTATGTATGTGTGTGTGTGTGTGTATATATATATATATATATGTTTATTTATTTATTGCGTGTCTTTGTTCCCACTTCTCCCTGTCCACCAACTCTTAATTCTCCCTGTTCTGTCTAAAAGGAGAAGTCATTTCTCCGTGAAATTCAGTTCTAGCTTGATCCCTGGTACAGTTGGTAATGCTTTTGCAGCACAATTTGCATGGGCAAGGCTATGATTTCAAGCAACAGATGTGATTTAGTTCAGTCTTTGATAATCTCAACTATTCTGTAAATTTTGGAGTTAGGTCTCTTTGAACTTTGAACTCAGGCGTACAAGAGTTCTTCCTTTTTATTTTATCTGTTAATTTTTTAATAAAAATATTGAAACTAGACTTTGCAGATATTGCATGTAGACGACACAGTATTTACCAAAAATGACAGTTCTAGCAATAGTACTGTTCAGTAACTAGTGTGTGTACATAGTGTTTAGGCAATAGTACTTTTCTGTTATTAGTGTTTATACATTGTGTTCATGCAGTAGATTTTTTATTTTACAGTCTTGTTGTTCATTTGGATTAAAATGTGTGAATTAAAAAAAAATATGCTTTTAGGTGTTGTTTAAGTTTTAATAGGAAAGTTTGATACCAGTAATTAGAGTATATAAAGTTTTGCATTTATGTAGGCTTTTTGTAGCTTATTCATTCAGATGGATCACAACTGTGGTTGAATCTGAAACCACAGAGCTCTCTGATCAGGGAGATGCCCAAAATTAGACTAAAATTTAACCAAAAAGCAAGGAACACTTCAAATCTCCTGAGGCCATATAAGAAACTTCCTTTCTGTCATTGTTATTTGGAAACATCTCATGGTTTTGGACACAAAACTTCTGGAAAGTTGTTCCAGAAGTATTGTATACATGTACTGATGGGTGTGCAGTTGTAATAAACTTATTTTGTTGTATAACCCGTTTGTGGCATGCTGATTGTTTTATGTTTCATAAAAATGACATTAGTATGCCTTGCTTTTGATAATGCTTAGTAGAGAAGACCAGTCGGAAAAGTTATATTATGCATATCAGTTTGGTGTGTGAGTAGCTGATGCATTGAGTTACAGTAACAAATCTTTTACTTCAGCAGTTGGGTGTAGGCACAAGATATCCCTGCTGTCTTTTGAGTGGAATTTTTTTTATTTCGCTCAGACTGCCATTAAAATCTTATTAAAATAAAGTTGTTTTCAGTTTTATTTCAGAAAGGATAGATGGACAAGGGTGTGGATGACAATGATAAATTGTTTCATCATATTTGCCGTAGGTTACTTATGAAGTCTACAGGAGTATAATGATTATTTATGAGTTTCTTTGATACATTTTCTGTTGTATATAAGATTCTCTGATGATTGACAGAATTACAGTTCTTCATTAGGCAAAAAACAAATGTGGTCAGCTGACTGTCCCTGTTTCTCGTTGCTGTCCCAAGCACTTCATCCTCCATGGTAAAAACAAATCTCACACACACACACACACATATATAATGGTTTTAAAAAATTCCTACCCATATTTTTAAAACTACTGCAATAGGAAACACACATTTTTGTTGTTTGGCCTTACCTGCCTGCAGTGATTATTCATCTTCTTGCACATCTTGAGAATAAAATAAATTCAGCCAAAAGGTACCAATCAGTTGTTAGACATGTAGCAGGCTAGGAAGTACCTGTTTAGTTAAATCATGAGATAAACTTAATACATCCCAAATTCTTGATTTTGTTCTCTTTTCAGTCGGCTCACAATTTGTTTCTTTTGCTCTTAGGACTCATTAAATGGAAGAAAGGGGACCTCCGGATGAGTCTCACTACAACCCTATGATGAATATGACTGACAGACCTCGCTCATCAGGAATGCATCCCCAGGGGATGGGTGGCCCAGGGTCAGGTCCCCCACAAGGAATGGGAGGGCCACCACAGGGAATGAGTGGAATGCATCCACAGGGAATGGCAGGTGGACCCTCAGGTGGGATGCCTGGGCCAATACCCAACATGTCCAATCCAGCCATGGGTGGACCTAATATGACAGCTCCTACCATGGGCACAAGTGGTGGAGGTCCAGGAATGGGGCCCAATATGGGGAGACCAGGAATGCAAGGTCCTAATATGGGCAATTACATGAACTCCTCTAACTTGATGCCAGGCAGTCATAATCCGAACATGGGAGGTGGAGGCCCTGGTGTAGGTCATAATATGGGAGGACCTGGACAGAATATGAGCATGCATAGTGGACAAAACATGGGAGGGGCTGGGTCACACATGAGTAGCATGGGTGGACCAGTTCCATCAATGGGAGGACCAGGACCTCATGCAGGTTTGTGGCATGAGGAGTTTTACTTAAATGAATATTTTCATTGCAGTCCGATACTGATTAAGCAACAGAGTGAAAAATATTGCAGTTAGTACTGTGCTTAAAGTCTATCAGCCTTTCTCAGCCATTTATATACAGCCTTAGACAGCAATTTATATGTCATGTGACCAAAGTTGTTGTCTTGGTTATCTACCCTCTGTGTAAAGTCATCTGGTGAATGACATCATTATTGGTATGCACAGTGCATCATTTACTTTCTTCAATCAAACTTTGATTAATATAAATTTAATTTCTTGCGCAGATTGATACGGTGAATATCGTTGAGGTGGTGGGTGCTGTAGAATAATCATTGAGCATTGGGGGGCTGTAGAATAATCATTGAACAGTGGTGGTGCTGTAGAATAATCATTGAACAGTGGGGGGCTGTAGAATAATCATTGAGCAGTGGGGGGTGCTGTAGAATAATCATTGAACAGTGGTGGTGCTGTAGAATAATCATTGAACAGTGGTGGTGCTGTAGAATAATCATTGAACAGTAGGGGGTGGGTGCTGTAGAATAATCATTGAACAGTGGTGGTGCTGTAGAATAATCATTGAACAGTGGTGGTGCTGTAGAATAATCATTGAGCAGTGGTGGTGCTGTAGAATAATCATTGAGCAGTGGTGGTGCTGTAGAATAATCATTGAGCAGTCATGTCCAACAGACTTAACAGCATAACGTGTTTAAACAAAAGATTTGAATTATTATGCATTTACCTATGCCAGTTTTGGTTTTCTTTTGTTTATTTGTTGTTTGGTTGTTTTTTTTGTGTTTTGTATATGTCTGCATTGAGACATGAATTGTGTGGCCATAGTAACTGCAGTCTAGTTCTGCAACAGACACTGCACCCAGATTTCAGTTGTCACTTAATTTTGGTTTGTAGTCAATATTCATCAGTCCCTGACTTTTGTGAGTGTGACGAGAGTTCAAGATGCTAATTATAGAGATTTAGCATTATATCTGATAAAGTGTTTTCCAAATGTTAAAAGAACTTGTACTGTTGTGGAGTATTAACAGGTACTTTGTGAGTGACATTGAAAATCAATTAGAAACAACAAGTCATATAAGTTAAGTCATGCAGAAACCTATTTTATTCTCTAAAACAGAAAACTTCATCTTAGTTGCAAAGAAATTAATTCATCATTATGCGATTTTGTGTGCATTAGTGCAAAACAACTTAATTTATGATTGTGTTTACAATAATGCAAAACAAGTTTAGGAGCATTTTTACAGATTTAATTTTCTTTTTAAAGGGTTCTGAAATTTGTTGCTGTTTTGAAGTTTATATTTAATATTATTGATGTTATATTAAGCTGAAACATTTTAAAGTGTTCATTTAGCAGAAATTCATAAATAGTTGTACAGAATTTTGTCAAGCACACAATTTGTACATATTTCAAATGAATATAGGTGGAAGTGGACCCACTCATGGGATAAACAACCCTGCCATGGGAGGACCAGTGATGACTGGAGGGGGTCAGATGGGTGGAGTAACTGATGGCCATGGAATGGGAGGCCAGACAATGATGGGACCTGGTATGGGAGGTTCATCGATGGGGAATACACCTGTGTCTAACCAGGGTCAGGCTCCTGGAGGCCCTCATATGGGAGGCCCTCCAAATCAAAGTGTAGAGCCTGGGAACTACAATCAAGGTTTGTGAAAACAGTTCAAGTTTTAGTATTTATACATTGAATATTTCCATTGATGGGGTGTTCTTAAAACATATTAATTGGAATCTACACTTTATAATGCACATTTGCTCTCATTGACTGTAATCAAGTTGACTGGTATTTACTTTACTGTTCCCTGGTCTAACTTGAAAGTTGTTGAGGGACTGCATTCTCCTTCCTTATGAATATATTGAATAAGGTCCTTTTTCAGCCCCATGATAAAAAAAATACTGATAAAAATTTTATGACCGTGTTAACGTTAATTCAGTATGAAAATCAAACATGTTTATAGTTATTTTGTGCATAGATTCTGTTAATAAATCCGTATTTGATGTGGTATCAGACAGTATATTCAAATTTCTTAAATACTTTACCCAATTATAATACCTTAGAACTACTACTTCTACCTCCCATACCCAGCCCTCCCAGATAATACTTTTAGCTCAAGGGAGCTAAAAATTGTCAGCCAACCTAGGTGACAGGAAGAGGGATCTCGCCATGGTGTAAGGATTGGCATCAGAACTCATGAACCTCGCAGTTACTACATCCACTCGTGTGAAGCAGTACACTCTTTCACATGAGAGACCATGCAAAGCCAGTTTCAACTTTGGAAGCATACCATTATAAATCGATGGAGTCCTTTTATCTCTAAGGAAATTATATTCCATCTCTTTTCCAACTTTTTTTTATGCGACTTCTACAGGATATGTTCTGAATACAGTATTTTTATATGTGTTCAAGTCTTTATGCCTTAAAGAAACTCTTTATATATATACATATATAATTCCATCCCTCCTGGTGTTTTTTATTTAACCAAGGCATTCTTAGAGTCCGGACATCAAGTCCTTGAGCCTTCCTGCAGGTAGTATTATAACTTGTATTATACCTGTACATTTCATTGCATTATTAACAGATTTGCTGTAACTTATTTCCAGGTAATTTACAGGTAGTTGTCTTCGTGGGAAACTGCAATGATGCTTATACAACAGGGCACTCACTACACTACATGCATAGAGGTCTTGCAGATTTAGACCAGTCAGACACTCACTCAAAAGACTTAATTTCTTAGGTTGCCACCCCTTGACTGCTCATAGGATGTGCATACTATGGGCAGAAATCAGTAATAATTTGGGGGACTGATTGGACACGAGGGCAGTGAGATGGAGAATAGCAACAAGCAGTTACAGACTCTCATTTCAGAGCTATGGACCGGTTATGAGGAAAAAAAACATCCTGTAACCCATCCAACCCTTGAGACCAGACATGGCCGTATAACTGATCTCAATGGGCCACGACCACAATCAGTCATATAGTATCAGCCACCAGAAAACAAACGTTCCAGTTCTGTGCCTTGCATAATGCTGCCAAACTCTTCCCAAGCATGATGACCAGTTTTGTGCTGTTATACCAATGAAACCACTTCATGGAACCAGTTGTACATGGATTAGTCTAGTTCGCATAGTACTGCTAGGCACTACCTGTGCATGATGCCTAGTCTGTACAAGTTCTCTCATGGATCAGTGTGGACTTGCAAGAGACATAATTTCACGCCCCACTCAAATGACTTTCAGAAGTTCTCTGATTCACCTACAACAGGCTGCAAACAACAGATTATTTTTATTTTGGAGCAGGACATAATTTTGTGTGCTACATTAGTTCATTTGCAATCTGTTGTGAACAAGAACATCTTAAATCTTGTACCCTTTCAAGATTTTGTCGACTAGGTCTGGACTTTATGTTCAAGCAAGAAGAATATGTTTCCATGGAAAAGAGATTTGAATTCATGCAATGGTAAGTTCTGTGCCTCTTTGGAGCAATCCATCTGGTATAATATTCATTTGCTGGCCAAGTTTTGCTCATTATGGCAGTGGATGTTTTTGTCCGTGGTTGCTTTATTGGGCTCTCATAACGATTGATTACATGGTCCAAGTGGAGAACAAACCTCGACAATTGGACCATCTCTCTCAGTTGACAACTATTTGAGGTTGCATAACAACAGCACTTTGGACTTGCATTGGCGATACCTCTTGCAGTCATGATCCCTATGGATGTGAACACAGGGCAGGGGGTGGGGGGCAAGTTTCCTACCATTTCAGATTGACATAGGAGTGTGGCCCTCTCAGGATCATTATTATATGTCCACATCTTCAAATGGATACCACTTTTGAAAGCCTGTCATTGGTGGCTGGCAAACCTACACTGGAATTTTGTTCTCATTCTGCCTGATAACTTCACTGTGGTGCTGATCTGAAACGCCAAGTGGAACAAGTACTTCGACCTTTGTTTTCTTGCTTTTGATTTCTAAAGTGGTGCAATCAGTGACAGTCCAGATTTCCTTTTTACATATCCTAAGCTGGCTACTATATTGGGAGACTGATATTTTTTCTACAAGCTGAAGGAAGGGCTTTTTCATCCCTCAGTTTTATGCAGTACATGCTTGATGGGTTTCACTTATGATGGACATTAGTGACAAGGTGGAATAGCCAACAGTCCCAACCTTTGTCAAACCAATCCTGGGCCGAAGGACCAGGCTAATTGCTGTTCCCTATACACTGGAATGGATGAATGTATTCACATCTAAACACATTGGATTCTGAACATGATACAGGAACCAAAGTATTTAAGCGTCTCTTCATCCTGATTACTGAAATAGAGAATATATGACCAATCAGGACAGTATAAGAAGGCAATGGAACATAATCTCAGTGTTTCACACCAGAGTACTTTATTCCAATGGAGACATCGATACCACAATAGTTAACTTTGTAGGCTCTTCGATGAGAAAGTTAGCACCAATCACAGTCAAACTTACCATTCCACCATCACTAGCACACTGTGCCATCATAGAAGAGAGAATATTGCATGAAACAAACCTATTTTCTATTTCTTTAGATTTCACCTTGCCAATGGCACTGGACCCTTGCCCAAATGGACTTTTCATGGGGATTAACGTGGCTGAACAGGGCCCCGAGTGGTCTAAAGCTCTTGCCATTCCAGATCACTGCCATCTCACCTCTGCATGGGTTTGAGTCTCAGGCTCGGCTAATGTGGGTATGTGAGAAAGCCTGCCAGTAGCTTTTTGTGGGTTGGTGGTTCTTCCAGGGTTCTTCCTCCACCAGTTATACTGTCTGCCATGTATAGCCTATCTTGTGCTGCAAGTAGCGTTTAAACCCCAAAACAACAACAACGTGGTTGAACAGGATCAGCATAATAATGCCTTATTAGTGGACCTGAATTACCATATTTCATGTTATTTTTGTGCCCTTTAAATTTTTTGCATATCATCATGCTATACAAATAATAATTAATTAAATGTATTATATTCTTTCGTACACAAAACTTTGTATTTTTTTGTCAGATCCTCTTATTTTAGTACATAAAATGTTCTACTGTGATGATTTACGTTTGCCAAAATGATAGAAAATATTGCCCTTTTAGTTTTACAACAAAGAATAAGAGATTAAAATCATTGTTTAGTTGCATTTTTATTTATCTATTATTTTTATTTCATATTTTGATGTTAAAATTAAAGACATGTTCCCATTTCAAACGGCTTCAAAAATATACCAAAGTATGAGTTAGTTACATCCAACGACCAGTGTTTTGTTTTTTTTCTTGTTTTTTGGGGGGGCTCAGCAAGTTATGAATAGTGATTAACTTTAAGTAAGTTCTTAACTGAGGCATCGAATAGTGAAACAGGAGATTAACAAAGTATAATAATCATCATTTATAATCATACAGAAAGGTCATTGCTCGTTCTTTCTTTTATTATTGTATTTCACTATATATGTTTGTTTTTTAATTTTGCATAAGAAGCAATGTTTACGTTTTTAAATGGCTTTGTAAAAATATCAATGTATCATTTTTATACACAAAGTGACAAATTTGTTGTTCGTCAAGTATGTTTGGTATAATCCCGTATAAAAAATATGAAGTGGTATCATAAATTATCAGAGCCATTGTGTTGAAAGAGATTATGTTTATTTTTACCTCTCAAACAGGGCATATATGATATAACAGTACAGACCCTTTCATCCTGGAATAGGTTGATTATTTACTCTCTATATTGAGAATAACTCCAGCTCAGGGAATTTGTTATGCATTTTGGCACACTAGGTTAGAGCAGTTGCAACAAGCATATCCTTTGACCAAAACTGTTCTCCAAGCATAGCCTTTGACCAAAACTGTTCTCTGACATTTTCCATGCCCTGTTATGGATATCGGAGTTCGCATTCTCCAGTATTTTTTTCCCTCCAAGATCTCTTGTCCCAAAGAGCTCAATTCGATCTGGTAGGACCTATAGCCATGGTGCAACAGGCCACATTCCCAGGTTGTTCAACAGCTTCATAAGATGCAGCTTCACAACTTCTGATGGATTTGTGGGAGGGAGAATTTTCCCATTTTGAAGCCGCTCCTTGACAGATGGAGTCTTCTCTGCAGGGTCCGTATGGGACATTGAAAAGCCTTGAAAAATGAATTTGACCCTCAATGCCTTGAAAACACCTTGAAAATTCTAAATATTGTCTGGGTACTTTGAAAAGTCTTAATTTTCTTGAAACTGAAAGGAATTATTAAATAGTTTTAATTTTACAGATTTAAATAAAAAGGAAAAGGGAGGAAACAAAACAACAAAAATTGCTCACTAAGTTTGTGCCTGAAGGGAAATTTCCACAACTGGCCACTGTGCAGTTATACATTTTGAACTTCCAATTGTACAAAGCCCAGATGTAGCTGCAGTTAAATTTGAATCATTTGTATGCTTCAAAATGGCAGGCTGCTGATTCTAACCTTGGTGGCTAGACAAAGAAAATTATAAAGTTTGGATTATGAGATCTTTTTCAGAGAGCTTTGCAAAATACAAATTATGCCAGAAGGATATTGATTTGCATGCAGTGGGAGAGAGTGCTCTACGGTCACATGCAGCTGGAAAAAAAACCCAACAAGCTCTCATAGGGCTGCTAATGCGGCAAAACAAGAAGGCTTCAACATGAGATCATTTTTGATGAAAGCAGTATGTGAACACAGAGATTCAAATTTTAAAATAGTAACTGTGTGTAGTCTTAATTATGAAATTTGTTTGATCTGGTTCTATCTTTCGATTGAGTGGAAATAAGACAGACAATAAGTGCAATGAACACGATGAATCTAAAAATATAGATTACAGCTAAGCTGAGAGAAACATTAATGTATCTAATATGAAGTAGTTAAATATCCATATGCTGTTTTTAAATAAATACAAAAAAAATCAACTGTCATTGTTACTTTTTAGTGTGTTATGGCTGTGGGTGAAGAAAGGCAGGTACTGAAAAGACATTTAGACAATGACAACTGCTGATGATGACTATGCATTGAAAGCAGAGACCCAGAGGAAAATTTCCTTTATCATGACATCAAATAGTTGAGGACAAAGTCACTGAACTTAGAGCTCTTGAAAAACAGCTTGATGACAAGCTACAAGAACTGAAAAATTCACTCTAAAATATATAGTTTAGTGTAGACAGAGTAAAGTGAACATTTTTCAGTGACTGTACATTATTCTAATGCCCACATGTAGGATGTTTAGTATTAATGACTGTACATTATTCTAATGCCCACATGTAGGATGTTTAGTATTAATGACTGTACATTATTCTAATGCCCACATGTAGGATTTTTAGTATTAATGGGAATGATATCAATGATCATACTCTTGACTTCATAGTTTTAAAAAAAATTGCAAGAAATGTTCCTCGTATGAAGTAATAGTAAGTATTAATTTGTGTTTACATAGCTTAATTTGTGTATTCTTTAAAATTAATGTAAGAATGAACCTTGAAAAACATGATTTTAAACCTTGAAAAACCTTGAAAAAAACTTGAAAATTTTGAAAGAAATATGCTATTAACCCTGTCTCTAGGTCAGGTTATCTAGAAGCTGTCTCACATACCTTAGGGGACCAGGGATGGCATCTCTTTGCCAAAGGGATGTATCTCCCTGTACCACTTACCTATTCTCCTAAGGTATTATGATTGGGTAATGTATTTAAAGAAGAAACCAATTTTTTCTAGTAAAATGTTTGTTTGAGAATACTTACCCAGTCATAATACACATACATATCCCAGCCTCCCCTAAGTTTTTAACCTGGGATGGCTGGATTTGTAAAGTAGTATTAGTTCTACAGTATTATGATTGGGTAAGTATTCTTGAAAAAACATTTTACTCAAAAAAATTGGTTTCAGGAGATGCATTGATAATGAACAATGTCACAATTCAGTACCATTAAATTTGTGTAATTCCATTTCACTATCATCACTGTCAGTCACCAGCTTAATCCACAGACATGTAACAACATCAGTTCAGAGTTCACTTATAAAGTAAATAGTTCTGCTGTTTAATATGTCAGATAAATGTTTAGTTTTAGTGGCTTAGTTCAAGTGAAACTCTTCAACTTCAGTATGGCTTATAGATCACATAACTTAACAGTCATTGATGAATAGAAAGTGGGACCACTCCAGTTGCCTAGTGGTTAGAGCATCTGCCTTGGATGCCAGAGGTTGTGGATTCGAACCCCAGCTGAATCATACCAAAGACTTATTTTTAAAAAATGGTACTAACAGCAGCCTTGCTAGGTGCTCAGCATTAAGAGGTTAATGTTAGAACTGGTTAGTCTGGTTTCAGGATAATGTGACTGGGTGGAACATGCAGTGATATGACTGAAAAATTGTTAAATCGACATTAAAAATCCATATCACACACACACACATAAATAGAAAGCTGCAAAATGCAAACTGAGCTGGTCCCTCAGCAAACAAACATAGTTCTTAAATTTGTATTGAACAAGAAAGCTTTGATTAAGATCTGTGAAGCAGAAAGATGGGTTCTTTACGTTTCTGGTATTTCTCATACCAGCTTTTAGACACATCAGCACTGGAAGTGGAGTTGACTTATATCTTTGATGGCTTCAGGTTTTGTTTTCACAGCATCTACACATGATGAAACTGGCCTCCAAGTTCCCTCATTTGTTCAGGTGTAACATCAGTCTAGTACTGTTTTTACTATCTTTCAGTAATTTGATAACCTTAGAACTCCAGCCCCACCTATAAGTTTTAATAGACTAGGGAGACAGAATTACATCGTATGTATATACCATTACTCCACCTGAATCAGTCAAAAGAGTTAAGCCAACTCTCCTTCTGGTGCTGTCTTGTTGCTGTCAATCACTGATCAAAGTCAGTTGGGATCTGTGACTTCATGTGTGTGAAACGAACAATATTCTGCCCAAAAATTATGTGATGCTGAAAGTCACATTCCTGAAGAAGAAAAACCAAACCCACCTTGTGCGTATTGTCAGTACTTGAATACCTACCGACTCATTTTTTTCAGGTCCAAGGCAGATTTTATTGGTAAAAGCCGACATATCTGTGTAACAGAATCTGTTAATATTTGTGACTAGAACATGTTTCAAAATCAATACTAAAGCTTGGTATAAATCAGTAGCTGGAATAGAAAAATAATGTCCGTAACTTTATGATCTTTTTATCCAGGTATGGGTCAGCAGCCTGGTTCCAGTATGCAGGGTCAAATGCAAGGTCAATCTTCCCAGAGGTATTTTACTCCACCTATGCTTCACCAGCTTCGTGCCCAAATCATGGCATACAAGTTTATAGCTCGCAGCCAACCTGTACCGGATCAGCTGAAGATGGCAGTCGATGGCAAAAGACCTTTCCCACATATGCCTAGACCTCCAGGTACTATAACTCATAATATTGCATATATGATTCTTATGATAGATGATGACACCTGGCATAATGTGATACGCAGTAACCAGAGGGTCTTATATGAATGCTTATCAAAAATTATATTTATGAAACAAGTTAAATGATTCCATCATTTTTTGTGAATCTCTTCGAGCAAGACATTGACATTAATAAATAAATTTCATAAATTGCTTGAAATGAGCACTGATATAAGATTCTTCAGTATTCCATGCTATAATAAAGTACAGCACATCAGAAGGCATCTGTGTAGGTAAGCCAGATTGCACAATATCATTGCTTGCCAGTGAAGAACATTTGCATGATGGTGTTTCCATTTTCTGTTACAGATAAAGAATTCAGGTTGCATTTTTTGTGCTTGTTTCTAGTTCTAAAACTGTTAACAGTTTGTTCATCAAGTACATGTACTGTTGTTCGTAATATTAAAGTCTTGCTGGTAACTAAATGACCCAGTTCTAATATCAGTATTGTTTCATAATATAATGATTGTCTTTGATAACAGAATATATCACAAAACTAATATACCTTTTTTCATATTATCTTAGCTGAGAAATTTTTGGATGATAATCAGTACTTTCCTTGAAAAATGCTTAAGTGACCTTGATACTAAAACTCCAAAATAATGGCAGTGATTGCCCAAAGTAAATATAAAGCAAAATCAGTTAGACATCTTCAGGATTTTAATTGCAAAATACCATTGTTCTGATTATTGGTGTGGAGACCAAACCAATTATGTAATGAGGTTATCAAAGAAATATGCCGTTAAATAAAACTGAGACCTATGGTAACTTGTGACGCTTGCTTTTTGGTAGGTGTTGACTGTTTTATCACCTACAAGTGTAAACCCAGTTTAGTTTACTGAAAACGGGAAAAGAAAGACAATAACCTGCATACATATTTAATCATTCCATACAACACAATTTAATCTCCTTAATGGAGAGAGGAGTTGATGTACATGACTGCTTAGTCCCCCTTTGTATGCTGTCCAGCTTTAAATATAAAAGAAGCATGCAGTTACACACTGGCTTGATGTTATGGTGATAACCATTAACTTTATAGTTGTTGAAGTGATTGATTAATTCATTCTGCCAACTGTCTCAGGATGAAAGGTTGTTTTTCAGTTATTATTACTTTTGTTTTCATCTTAGCCAAGGTTCTGATGTGATTACTCTATCTACTCCTTGGCGTATTAAACATATATTTAAGTGCTTTGGGTCTGTGAAAGCCGCCGCATCCAATCTAAATTAAGTTGTTCAAATTTGAACACTGTTTCTACATGATTGAGACAAGGGGAGCACACAACTTGAATGGACTGTTACATAAGCAATTTTCCACTGCCAGTCCTTGTTTGCACAAATACCTTTCACTCAAAAATACCTGTAATGGATTCACTCTGGTACATAGTCATACTTTCAATGTTAAACTTACAATGTATCCATTTTAGGTCAATTGTCTCCACCATTTTCGGCTGATGAACAATGCTATTGGTTAGTTGGCAACTTGTGATCAGATAGATGTCACTAGGACAAAGCACCAATATATTTGTTCGATCAGCCAAGGTGTAGATAGGCTTGGAACCTTGGCTAGCAAAGATGCTTTGTTTTGGGAACTGCATAATCTTTAGTTGTGGAGAATGTCATCTATTTTTATTGCTGCCTACTGACAACGCCTTCAGTAAATACAATGTAATAATCAGCATACTCAGGTAGTTTCATGGCCAGACTTGATCACTTGCATTTGACAACTCATTTACCAGTTTTTCAGTACATGTAAGCATTCCATAGTTTAACGGCATTTTCAACAGTAATTTTTTTATTTTTCATTGGCTTAAAAAAATATGGAAAATATGCTGTCCCAAAAATTGGATGGTCTTGTTATCTAGGTTATTTGCAGTAGGTTCAGTTTTTCAGGGATTGTTTCTTGCATAGTCATGTAACTTTGTACAAAGATACATCTTTGTGAATATATCAGCCTACAAGAACTAGATCACTGTGACCAGTATGTAATGACTCGGTGGCTTTGGTTAAGTTGTATGTTTAAGTCTGTTTCTTAAACCATGTCTGCTGGGTCATAGATGCCTTAGGGTGGGCACAACACCTCTCTTACTAAAGTAGATGACTGTGATATATTACATGCTTCATTGGCTTTGGTCACATTTTGCCACAGCAGAAATGGCACTGTTCATGTTATGTAAACCTTTTTTGTCCACATGGTGTGGGTATGATTCCCATTGCTGGCATATGGAAGGGTATGCAGTGTGCACAGATTTGGATAGTTCAAGGTCTGGGTCATTCAAGATCGGGTTTCTCCTGCATTCAAAGTTACCTGCCTGATGGTCTTGTCCAAAATGCTGAGCAGTGAAATGGAGTTCATGAACGACACTTGTGAATGGTAGATATTCAGCTCCCTGTTAGTACACTTTATGTAGGTCCGTCACCTTCAAGGTGATTGTTTCCATTTTTGGATTAGCCTTCAACTTGAACTAAAATGATCAGTTGATCAGCACATTTTCCCACTCAGCAGGTGGTTGAAGCAGGACTGACAAGCCTTTGAATTTGCCACCCAGCTATTGCGTGCATATGGAGGACTCCTGCCTAAGTGATTTTCTGCATCCCAGATTAAAAAAAATTTGCGTCCAAATACGCATAATTAAGCATTTCCAAGACTTCTCATTTGTCCTTTATGAATGTGCCCCTTGCTTGTGCTTATACTGTAATACATCAATGGTTTACCAGATCAGCTGGTAACCTAAACAATTCTTTGACATTTAAGCCAAGAGAGATGATTAGCAACATCAGAGCGCCTTTGACAATATTCGTCACCTTTAATGAATGGAGATGATGAACATAGATCATTGTTTAAATCTATAAATTTTGACTATAGTCTGAGTTCACATCCCCATTTGTTTGTACCCCCCTACCAATTTCAATAATGAAAACATTTAATGTGATAACAAATGCACAGAACTAAGTCAATTGAATCATTGATTTATAATTTCTAACCTGACTGTGACGAGGATGGCACTAATACTGGCATCCCCTTGCACCTTTCATGCTTAACGGACTTTCCATACTAACATGGTGCCATATTGCATACACTATGGGCTAGTTTATTTCTATCAGACAACATAATGACGTAATTCATCCTATTCAGTAACTGCCGGATAATTCCATAAATTTCCATAACGTTGAGAGTTTGGAATTATATCCCTTTGCACACATGAACATATTAAACCGCTTGTTAGATCCACGTGAAAGGCAAATTTGTTGTTGTCATTCTTTTCCTTTGCTTGATTCGACATTGTAAATATCGGAAGCATACAACATATGTACATCTATAGTCGTGCACATACCCCTTTGCTGACAATGGACTTGTCCAGGAACTGAAAATGGATCTTGAGCATGTCCGTATATTATATTGAAAACTTCTGTTAAGCATGAAACGCACAGACGATGATGGTGTTAGGGCCATTCTACTCAGTCAGGTTAGAAAATATAAATCAGTGAATGAACTGACTAAGTTCCTTGCACTTTTTATCACATTAAAGGTTTCCATTATTGAAATTGGTAGGGGGATACAAACAAATGGGTTGATACAGTTGGACTATAGTCAGTGATTGCTTGTATACGCAGCATGCACAGGAACTTGATACCAGGTAAGGTCTTTTTTTTCCCTCTTAATATCGAAAATCTCTCTTTTATAGAGGGTCTGGTTACCCTCCCCAAGCATAAACTGTTTTGATACTGAGTTCTGGTTGGTGCCAGGACCTGGAGAGCACATAGATGTAAATTAAATCAAATCCACATATGAAGAGCCAACCATTTATAAAGAGACATAACGTTTGCTAAATTTCATGTATTTTTTGAGACAAATAAAGAAAATACAAGTAAAAAAAAATGTATTTTTCTATATCTTTCTAAAATCTGAACAATTGGTTACATTAAAAAAATTATTTAAAAAATGTGGCTGTGTAGATATTTAATTGACAGGTGGATCGATGAACAGACTGATAGTATCACAATATATCATACTACAGCATGGGAATAGTTAAAGAATAAAAAATTGTTATAAAGATGAAAACCTACCTGAAGTTCTTAATCTTAGCAGGAGTGGGAGACATGCAACAAATGCAACAGATGAGGATGCAACAACACCAGCACATGCAGCAACAACAACAGCCACCCCATCTTCCACAGCATCAGCCCACACCCCCTCCACAGGCTCCTCACCAGCAGATGCCCCCATCTCAGACCCCCATGTCAGCTAGTGAGACATTTACAGGATCCCAGTCCATGGGAGATGTCCAGCAACCCTCAGGGACCTCGCCATCTCATCAGAAATCCTCTTTCTCTCAGCCACCACCTCCCTCAGTCCAAGCCATGATGACAATGCAACAGAAGCAAAACCGTATAGCGCCAGTTGCTAAGCCTACTGGCTTGGATCCAATAGAGCTTCTCAATGAGAGGGAGAACAGGTTGGTTGTGTTTTGTTTTTCATTTTGAACTTTGCCTCTTTGTAACAAGTAGACAGAGTATTCATTTTCCTGTGGGTCATTTGATATTATTTTCCATAGGAATATTTCAAGGGGTTTACAGAACAAAATAATGAAGCCATCTGTCCAGTTTAGCTGATATTCCACAGCTTTAAGGATTGCAAAACTGCTTTTATGATCCCACACATCCTCATCACTACAGGTTACTTCATTAATTATGCCAGACCCTGTTAGTTAGAAAAATCTTGATTCTCTCATTGAGCAATGGTTGGGAATTCATTGTTATTGTTTTACTGGAAAAGTGTGACATTTTTATGTTTGAAGCTGTATTGTCTGATGCTTTTAAATGTGATTGATGATTCATTGAATGTCAGCAGTGTTGGTTACAATAACTTCCAGACAATAAAAAAAATTTCCGATATGTCCATTATTATTATGGGTGGCAAGTAAAGATATTTAAAAAATTACCAGTTGGATGGTGCTTGAATAATTTCATATATGTAGATACAAAATTTTGGCAAAATCTGTTGAAATTTTTGCCTTACATGGCCATTGGTCAAGTTATCTTACGGTATTGGCTAAAGCTGTCGACAGGTACCCGGGTAACTGCCCGTTGATAATAATCTGGGTAATAAAATGGTCGACCGGATACCTGTTTAATTAATAAAAAAAACATGTTTCCATGTTCACATCAAATGCAGCAGGTGACATCAGGAGCAAGTGAGACACAGAATAATGAGTACGGTTCATGGCTCATGTCATGTAACTATTGGCCACTGCGCATTTATCTGTCATTAGACCTCTAATTTCCTTATTTTCTATTTATAGTAACTGTACAAGAAACATTTCCAAGAAAGTTGAAAGGCTTTTTTAATGTGAAACAACATGTCACAAATTCATTATATTTTTATATACATTTTATCGGACCAGTCTATATTGAAATATAATGGAGCCAAGTATTAAGTGGAAAAAAGCTATATTGATGAGATGAATGGATGTTATATGACTGAAAAATGTTAGAGGTGAGGGATTTTGTTAAATTAAAAAATATGTTGCATAAAGAAATGGACAATTCAGTAACAGTTTACAATGTTGAAAGAAGAATTTGACAGTGATATAATACAGCATTCATTATTTGTGGACTTCATAACCTTTCAGCGAAAGTTTGACATATAGACTAGTTAGAGTGAGTGTTACATACATACTCTCATACTAATCTACATGGATTTAGTCAATTTGTGACACGAATTTTATCTGAGCTCCAAATAAGTAGTAAAATGTTTGTTTTTTGTAAGTTTTCTGTAGTCAATGCATGTAATGTATGTATATAGATTGCTCTTTTTAAGCTCAGGTTATGCTTTATTGCCACTTATATTAGGAATAATTATACTTAATACCTCACTTGGGGGTTGGCATGTATGAATATGCAACAATGGTTCACATGTAATTCAATTTCCTTTTGATTATAAACCCCGATAAACTGAACATTAGGATTAATGTGTACCCAGTAGATGTTTCCTAAAATTTTGAAAGCTCTAGCATCGTCTTTCCATCAACATTGGCTGTTTTAATCTTCTTTAAAAACTCTTGACCAATTTCAACCAGACATGGCAGATATCATTCTGGCATGAAGGTCAAGTTTATGCAAATGATGTCAGTCCTCTATTACAGTTGGTTGCCATATGAAAAATAGAAAAATCTTTCAAGTATGACTTTTCCAAAATTGCTGAAGAGAATTTGACATAAATTTATAGAAAGTACCTTGACATCAATATCTGGCAGGTTGAACCAGACTTTGCTGATCTGGCATCAAATGCTATTACTAAAAAACTTGAAATAACTTCTTCTGAATAGAGCTGCTTAACAGAATTTGACCAGATTGGACAGAAAGCATCATGGCATGAAAAAGTTCTTTAATATTTGTACAAACAATGCTGATCCACCATTAGATTTGGTTCCTTTTACTAAAAACCTTTGAGACTATTTCTCAAAATCTCTCTGCAAAAATTTGCAACCATATTGGCATAAAGGCTGTTAGAATTTGTTCAAAAGTTGCAAGTCTGCCATCAAATATGGCCATCATTAATCAAAATAGATAAACCTTAACAATAATTCTCAGCAAATTTTACCCAAAAGCATTTTGGCGTTAAGTCCTTGCAAGCTGGTACAAATAATGCAGATTCACCATGTGTTATGGCCCCCATTACTAAATATGGCAAGACCTTAAAATGGATTTTTTTAATAAAAAAGGCCCCACTCCATTGAATTCTACTAAATATGAATGAAAAAGTATCTTGGTGTGAACAGCTTTTGGTTCAAATAATGTTAATCCACCATGCAATATGGCTGAAGTCACTGGGGGAAAAAGTAATAACTTCCAAAACACTGCTAAACAGAACTTGACAAAATTTGACAATGTCTTGATGTGCTTTCAAATTTATATAAAATCAGTTATGATACACAGGACCATTCTTACTTAAAATAGAAACATACCACTGTATAATAAAAAACTAAGTAACCTAATTTTTTAACATTGACTGAGAGCATGTTGGCACAGAGTTCTTTTAGTATTGGCGAATGATGCTAATGTGCCGTTAAGCTTAGATGAAGATACAAAAAGTAGAAAAAGTTGTTTTCTTGATGACATTTCTTCAGAAGCCAGATTATCTTGTCAGGCAGATGAGGAATCTCAGGCTTACTTTGGCCTCTTATTTTGTTAATAAAGATTTTGGATAATTCTTTGAAAAAAATTGAACCCATATATTGTTTAATCACTACCAATTACAATTAGCTACTCTTCAAGATGCTAAATTGCCAAAATATTTTGGAAGTGAAAATTCAACAAGAAGACAATTTCAGAGTAAAAAGTAGCTAAAATCATGCAAGACAGTCTTGAATACGTAACTTTTAAATGCACAGGGTGATCAATAATTTTCTGTTTTACAGGATAGCTAATCGCATTGGACAGAGAATAAAGGAGTTGTCAAACCTTCCAGCAACGTTGTCGGAGGACATGAAAATCAAGGCAATGATAGAGCAGCGGGCTCTCCGCCTTCTTAACTTCCAGAGACAGGTACACGGGGTCAAAAATGTTTCGTTTATAGGTTGAATTCTGCCGTTTTCATTTTTAACCATCATCAGTTACATATTTTGTTCTTGTCCAGATGTAACCTGTTTGCTGAAAGTAAAGCATGGAACCAGTGTTTAAAATGTTTTCCATAACTCTAAACATGCAGCAAGTTGTATTTTATTGATCAGTCATACTCCTTGAGTCATTTTGTCAGTTAATAATCTGCTTTTTCAAGAAGATTAATTCATACATCAGAGCACAAAAGAAAATGGGGAGACTAAAGCTATCATAAGGTTTAGTGTGGTGCATGCTTTATGGCACAACACCACAAGTCAGTTATTTATTGTTGAGGCAAGTGGAGTAAAGCATCTTGCCCAAGGACAGACAACAGGAACCAACCAGTGATCCAGTGGTATTTTCAAAACCCATACCCATTCAGTCCAGAATCTGGCATGCTTACCCACAGACCCAAGTCTTAAGACATCAAAACTGGAATATCTTTGTAGAAAGATATTTTGCTAGGAAAGATTGGTTTCATTGTAGGTGCATTATTTTCTTTTTTCTGATAAATGTTCCAAAGTTAAGACATAATGGTCATAGCTTCATTATTCATTTCTTGTGAGCTGTAAACTTTTAATCATTTGAGCTTGCCTGCCATTAGGTGGAGAATATTTTGTTATGCTGTTAAATATCTATCTCTCAGTCAGTTACCAATTTTGTGTAACACAGTAACTTGAATTACCCAGCATCAACAGTTACCAAACTTTGTGGATGGCATTTATTTGGGGTAAGCAAGAACCCTATTGATATCAAGGTCAAAAGTTCAGATGTAAAGGTCACTTTTTTGAAAATAAGATAAAATGGATTTGTGGTAAGGTAGACCCCTGTTGATTTTGCGTCAAACAAACTGAAAGGTCAAGGCCATTGACTGTCTGAAGAAAATGGTGTCTGCACAACAACATTAGTTCTACATCATAGACCATACTTTGTGGATGGCTTATACTTGAGATAAGGAAGAAGCCTATTGATTTTGTCATCAAAATAAAAAAAAAAGTTGTTTCTACAAACCAGGGTTCACATGCTACCGAGAAATCAGTAAAAAGTCCGGAGAAATGATAATTTTTTCCTGACCGTGAAAAGTCATTGAATTTCGCAAATATTGATGAAAGTCAGGAAAAACCCGGGAATTTTCCATCACCACTTGACACCCGAAACAATCATGTAATTGAGTCATAACTAAACTGATAGTTAAATTTATCGAGTTCTAACTAGAATATTTGGCGGGTGTAGTGTGGATCATATGGGTGCTTGCAATAAACATATATGCTGAGACAATCCAAATGCTCAGTGGATTAGATTCGTATAGTAGACTTTTGATTTTCAAAAAGTCAGCTCGATATCCATATCTTTCAATGAGGCACCGTAGCGGACAAAAGCTGGTCCAATCAGAATGTTGCCGTTGAACTTTTAATGTCATATGTCCAGAATTCCAATTTCACATGTATCAAAAATGCTTGTCCTTAAAGTTATTTTCTAGGTCGAGATTTTAGATTGTATCTGTTGAATTAACCAGTAGTGGTTGAAAGTTATATTTTCTATGTCAAGGTTTTAGATTGTGTCATTTGAATTACACAGCGGTGGTTGAAATTTCAGTGTCATACATCGAGAATTCCTAAGTTACATATTGGTTCAGAGAGTTTATGTTGAAAGCTCCATTTCATATGTTGAATATTTAGTTTTCATCTGTTGAATTACACATCGCTGGTTGAAAATTTGATTTCCAATGTCGAGTTTTTGGATTGTGTCTTCTGAATTACATGGCAGTTGTTAAAATTTTAATGTCATGTTGAGAGTTTCAGTTTAACATGTTGAACCACATTGATTGTGCTGAAAGTTCCATTTCGTATGTTGAATTTTTTTAATTGTATCTGTTGAATTACACAGCGGTGGTTGGACATTTTATTGTGCTTGTCAGAATTGCTATTTTAATATGGTGAAATGATGTGTTGGTGTTAAAAGTAACATTACACAGTGTCCGCTGTAACAATTCAGAATAATATTGAGTACTAAGATACATCATTTGTGTTATGAGACGAGATTAAATTTCATGCATTTACAATTTGAAAGTTACCATTCACAGGTCAAGAATTACTTTTAATTTATTCTCTAGAGGTCGCTCTCATGAACGGATCGTGTTATTTTTAAACAAGGAAGCTGCTTCTCATTGCCGTAAAATTCAACAGATGAAATCTAAATACTCGCCATATGAATGGAACTTTCATCACAAACAGTTACATTCAACGTGTGAATTAGGGATTCTCGACATGATATTGAAATTTCAACTACTGCTATGAAATTCAAAATATACACTGTAATGCATCAACATAGGAAATAGAACTTTAAACCACCACTATCATTCAACATATAAAATCTAAAATCTCGATTTAGAAAATGGAACTTTAAGAACATGCAATTTGATCCAACACGTGATATTAGATTTCTAGACATATGACATCGAAATTTTAATTGCAGCTTTCTCTTTGGACCAGCCACAAGAGGCCAACATGGTGGTGGCAACTTACCGGATGGCCTAGCAAACTTTAAACATTGTTAGATCGAGTGATACATGTATGAAATCGATATGAAAATTACTTATTTTCTCAGAAATTATGAGTACTAAAATCGTTATGTCTTTAATCTGCTGAAAGACAAGATAAAACTATGGCATTGATGAAATGTGACCTGGTATTCACGGTTTGTATTGCTAGTTGCTTGAGTACACAAATCTAACAACCCACATTTTCCAATGTTGTGGAGAAAAAAATTAAACAAAATGTTAAATGAAAGTCGTATACTGGTTGTAATAAAAACAATAAAAAACAAAAGTACACAAACTTTTCCATTTTTATATATTCCGAAAACAACTTTTGGAGGTTTTTTGTTATCACGTGACTACCATGTTGACATGTGCTCTCTGCTTGATAAATCAGACTGGCCAGATTGCTGGTTTTTGCAAAAAGTATCTGACTTTCATTTAATATTATTGAATTTCTGTACAACAACATTAAAAACGAGTTTGTTTTTTATATCACGTGACTATTGGACTTCGATGTCGTCGTTTGAGATTTGTGAAGTCATGTGACTAGTAATGCAAATGTCGAGTACCGGATCAGGTTTCATCAGTGCCGTAGTTTTGTCTAGTCTGTCAGCAGATTAAAGACATAATAATTACAATACTTTGCATTTCTGAGAAAATAAATAATTTTCCTATCAATTTCATGCAGGTATAAGTTGATATAGAATAAGTTTAAATTTCTAAGCCCACTGGTAAGCGACTACCATAGGTCTCTACCGCACAGTGGCAGTGAATTCCAAATTTTTGATATGCAATTGCAATGACCCCATACCCCAACCTAAATGTCCAAATGTTTGGAGGAAACCCGGATTAGAAAATGGACTGCTATTCATTTAAGCCAGATTTGTAGTCCAAATTGTTGAATCTCAGAGCTGAAATGAGAAATTGTCATCCCTTGTGTTATATATTAAACAACGATACGAGCCTGTCAGTACAGGTTTGGGGACTGGTTTAACGAATTACAAGAAGACAAGTTGATTTTACAGAAAATTCAGTCCTTGTTTATACAGCATTATATGATTTTGATGGTCTTTTGTCAAAATTTAAATCAACCCTTTTGAAAATGTTTTTTAAATGATGGATTTTTAACCAGATCGTCTTAAGGAGATTAGGTTGCTTGAAAAATCTTGTTTGGGATTTTATTGGCACAGATAAATTCAGGGTTAAACTCTTTTCGTTACAAGACAAGATTCTAATTATTTGTGTTTATTTTTTTGTTATACTGTAATATGAAATGTTTACTTTCCATAAGATGTATATGTATATTGCACTAGAATTCTTTAGAATTAAAAGTTTGAAAGAAAACAAAACTAATTTATGTTCATTATATTGCAGGTCAGCAAAATAAAGTTAGAATTTTTATTCTGTAGATTGAAATGACTTTACATGCTAAATTATAGGAATATAATCAAACTTGTTTCGTGTGATACATTTTGTGGATTTGTACATGATTATCTTTTCTGACTTAAGATGTTTTGGAGAGTATTGAAAGAGAAACATCTATTGATTTAGACAATGCATGTTTTATAATCTAAAATGTTCTTTAATTCCATTCAGTAATGGTCATATGTGAACCTTGAAAAAATTAATTTCTTCCAGGAAAAATCCTGGAAATTTATCTTTAGAAAAGCATGGGAACCATGACAAACATGTTCCAATTATTTGCATAGAACATTATTAAATTGGGGTCAGGTATATAATGTGCTGTTTATGGTACTTTTGTTTTGGATTACAAGACTATCATTACATTCTGGCACAAAAGATTGATTTAAAAAAAAAAAAATGTTACAGGATTAACAGATCATGGTTGGATATTTATCAGAGTGTAAATTTTATCTAATCACCCGCAAAGTAGATAAAGTTCAAAGAACTTTATATAAGGTTTATGAGTGATTAGATCAAATTTGCATAGCAGTAATATCCAACCATGAGCATTTAATCTTTATAATAACAATTTACCTCTGTGGGTATGTGAGAAAACTTGCCAGTAGCTTCTCGTGGGTCGGTGGTTCTTTCTGGGTTTTCCCGGGTTCTTCCTCCACCATTAATTACTGGCCGCCATGTATAGCTTATCGTGTGCTGAAAAATGGCATTAAACCATACAACAACTACAACAGCAATGACAACAATTTACCTCCCTTCTGTCAACAAATCGGTACACTCGATGTTAGGTAGCAAACAGTTTTCTTTAAGAATATACCAAGGGTAATTGATTCACTTAATTAGCCCTATTCAAGGGTAGTTGATTCATTTAATTAGCCCTATTCAAGGGTAGTTGATTCACTTAATTAGCCCTATTCAAGGGTAGTTGATTCACTTAATTAGCCCTATTCAGGGGTAGTTGATTCACTTAATTAGCCCTATTCAAGGGTAGTTGATTCACTTAATACATCGTTGGTGTGGAAGCAAGCATTTCAGCTACCCTTGGCTAGCAGAGGTGCTATAGCCCATACCAAAATCATTAGAGTTGATGGGAGTGAGCATGAGTATACTTTAGAATTCTCTGTTCTTCCTTTCTGAACATCATGTTCATTAATAATGAAATCTGCTGCTTTTATATGACCATGTCCTTAAAGAACAGAAACATGATGTTGAAGCAAAACTGCTGTAGTTTATGAAGATAGAATTGCTCTTAAAGCCTGCTGTATACTTTGATTGGCTACAGGAGTGAGAGTTCGACTACAGGAAGGACTGATTACAATGTTATAACTTTAATCTGGGATTTTGCGAACTGTGATCAGAGTCATGGAGGAAGGGCGTTGTTGTTGTTGTTCTTATTATTATTATATTGCATGGATTTTCTGACCATTTGCACTGGAAACTGATCGGAATGGAAAGTAGTCCCCAGGATATTCCAGATCAGCATCACATGGAAGAAAATGCAATCAAGTCATAGCAATTGTAATTAATAGGTTGTAGGAACTATGATTGGTAAGACCACATACTGTTAATTCATTATTATTCTGGGTATCAGTAACTTGGTTTGGCAAAAAATTACATTTTCATCTGTACTAAAAGTCACTTTTTGGGGCTAGATGTTCTATTTTTCCACATATGGATCATTGTTTATTTGATATTAAAACTTTTGTAACAATGATGAGATCCACAAAAATTGGTATCTATCAACAATCATATAGTCACATAATCCTGGTATAAGTAATATGTTTAAAGTTTTGAACCAAATTTGATTTTTCCCATTATAGTTGCGTGCTGAGGTGGTGGCCTGCATGAGAAGGGACACAACGCTAGAGACAGCATTGAACACCAAAGCCTATCGACGGAGCAAGAGGCAGTCCCTGAGGGAAGCCCGAGTTACAGAGAAGCTTGAGAAGCAACAGAAATTAGAACTGGAGAGAAAGAAACGGCAGAAACATCAGGCATGTGTTTTGGAATGATATCACCTCATCCACCATTCTCCTGTCATTAAATCACTTCTTTTTGCACACTATTATGTTAATGGGAAAAAAAGAGGGGTGGAGTGGGATGGAAGATTTTATCCAGCTTATCAATTAATTTCTTGTTGGAAAAGTTATTGGATATGATTTTAAAATATGCATGACATGTTTTTATTACATTTATTTCAGAATTGTAATTAACAAGTGGGTCTGTACTGTTGAACAAGTGAAAAGGGGGGATGAGCTTTAAATAAGTAAGAAGTGTCCGATGAGAAGTGGAACTCCTTTACAGCAGATGTAATTTTGGCTATGTGGCAACAACATGAATGAAATAAGTGATTGTGTATTGAGGTTGGGTCTAGTCAAGGACACACCATTGCAGGAGTCATGCTAATTTCTTTAAACATTACAATGAAAAATCATCCATATATGCTACAATCATGATCATATTTTCAAGCCCTACATTTATGTCTTATTGAATCCCTCATTTGTTCAGAACATTTCCTCTTTTTTTCAAATGGAGATATGAATTTTCCATCTCCTATTTTCTTTTCGAAATAGACCGTGATTGAGGAATTTAGGCTTTCATGGGTATATGCTTTTGTGTGATTGTGCTTTTGTGCACATGTAGGAATAGTGTGGGTGTATATGAATGTATATTATAGTTAATTTTATGCTTCAAAATTTATATGCTTTTGTGTATTTTTGCACATTTTGGAGTAGCATGGGTGTGTACAAGTCTGTATTATAGTGAATTTTATGCTGGCAGGTTTATATGCTTTTGTGTGTTTTTGCGCATTATGGAGTAGTATGGGTGTGTATGAGTGTATATTATATTGCATTTATGCTAGCTTGTTTGTATGCTAGTACATGTTTATGCACTTTAAAGAGCTTGAATGTGTATGAAGGAAAAATTGAAGTCCGTTTTATGTTGGCAAGTTTATATACTTTTGTGTGTTTATGTGCATTGAAGAGTAGTGGGGGTATGTATGAATGCATGAACACATCAAAGTTTGTTTTTATGCTTGCAAGTTTATATACTAGTGTGTGTGTGTGCAGACGTGTGCACGTGTGTGTGCATGCATGCACGTGTGTTGAAGGCTCTCATTTTCTGAGTGTAATTTCACATCTTTCTTGCTTCTTTAGGAATATCTGAATGCAGTTCTACAGCATGCCAAGGATTTCAAAGAGTTCCACCGCAATATTTCCTCAAAGATCAGCAAAATCAACAAGGCAGTTGCCACCCATCACATGAACACAGAGAGAGAACAGAAGAAAGAACAGGAGAGGCTGGAGAAGGAAAGAATGAGAAGGCTTATGGTAAAGATACAGTCAGAAAAGATTTTTTGCAGTTATGAAACACTATACTTGTAAACATCTGTGGAGTACTTTACCATTTAGTCAAATTTATTGGAGTGGTTTTTGAGAAATTGTTTAAAGGATTTTCTGAATTGAGTAATTGTGGCCATATTTTATGGCAAGTCTGCATTGTTTGAACAAATTTGTAAAGCCATCATGCCAGAATGCTTTCTGTCAAATTTAGTCAAACTCTGCTGAACAGTTTCAAAGAGAGGTTATTTTAAAGTTTTTCAGTTTCTAATACTGACACTAGATGGCAAACTAGTTTGTGAGTGGGACCCTTTGGTTACTGAGGTCCATAAAGATCCTACATGATTCATTAGTCATATGATCAAGATTGTTTGTTGGATGGGGGTGGGGTTACATCACGGATGAGACAGTATCATTTTCATTATTTCCCTCCAATGTTTTTGTCTTAGGCTGAAGATGAAGAAGGCTACAGAAAACTCATCGACCAGAAGAAAGACAAACGTCTAGCTTACTTGCTACACCAGACAGATGAATATGTAGCCAATCTTAGCCAGTTGGTGGAGCAGCACAAAATCGAGCAGAAGAAGAAAGTCAAAGAAGAAAGGAGGAAAAGAAAAAAGAAAAAGGCAGAGAAGAAGAAGGAGAAGAAAGAAAATGAGACTGGTTCAGAAGTACAGGTAAACCTGCTTATGAGTCTTAGTTTAGAAGTTGGAAGACTGTTCATTATGTAACTCTGCCTAATGAATTCAGTTTGTATTGAGTTGTTCATTATGTAACTCTGCCTAATGAATTCAGTTTGTATTGAGTTTAAATAGGTTGCTTCAGAATTTCTCTAACAAGTCTGAATCAAAATAAAACACTCAGTTGGGTAAGCTGATTTAGGTTAGAAAAAAACATTTCACTCAAATTTGACCATTAGAATATCCACCAGTAAGGCTGCATAATGCAAGCTTGTTCGAGAAAATAACAGTTTTTTGTCAAAGGAAATATCAGTAAAAGTCATGGATAATAATAATCATCTATTTATGTAGTGTATAGCAAGTCAGACATTAATATCACTTTTTAAGCAGCATAATCATTGTAAGCATTAAAGGTTTTGAAAGTCGCATAAGTTCTACTTCATTTAGTTTATCAGCTGAAAACTGGAATAGTGTTCATCCTTAGCATAGCAGGATTCCAGTATTGCTGCATTGGTGGAACAGTATTACTGCTTCATTGGTGTGTAAGGAATCCAGTATTACTGCATTGGTGGAACACTATTACTAATTCATTAGTATGTCAGGATTCCAGTATTACTGTATTGGTGGAACAGTATTACTGCTTCATTAGTGTGTCAGGATTCCAGTATTACTGCATCATTAGTATGTCAGGATTCAAGTATTACTGCATTGGTGGAACAGTATTACTGCATCATTAGTATGTCAGGATTCAAGTATTACTGCATTGGTGGAGCAGTATTAACTGCATCATTAGTATGTCAGGACTCTGGTATTAGTTCATTGGTGGAACAGTATTACTGAATCCTTAGCATGCCAGGATTCCAGTATTATTACATTGGTGGAACAGTCTTACAGCATCATTGGTATATCAGGATTCCAGTATTAGTACATTGGTGGAACAGTATGACTGCATCATTAGTATATCAGGATTCCAGTATTACTGCATTGGTGGAACAGTATTACTGCATCATTAGTATGTCAGAATTTCAGTGTTAGTACATTGGTGGAACAGTATTACTGCATCATTAGTATGTCAGGATAACAGTATTAGTACATTGGTGGAACAGTATTACCGCATCCTTAGCATTCCAGGATTCCAGCATTGCTACATTGGTGGAGCAGTATTACTGCATCGTTCATATGTCAGGATTCCAGTTGCTCTGTTAGTGTATAGCCATTTTGTCATGGTGTTGTTGACACAATGACATGGCGTGCTTTGAAACCCATGTTTGTGAAAGCTGAGTCTGCTTTGAACTGTTGAAGAAATTTTCACTAAAGCAAGGTAGAAATATGAAGTAGATCAGAATTGCAGGAAGGAAATATCCATCATTCTTAGAGCCCTCTTTTGACCCCTTAATCTTGGTCTCAAGGTGGTGATGTCAGGTCAGTGGACAAGGAATGACTACCTCAAACTTGGTCTCAAGGTCGTGATATGAGGCCATTGGACAAGAAATGATTCCCTTAATTTTGGTCACAAGGTTGTCTTTCAAGCCATTGGACAAGGAATGACTACTTACTTCAGTTCAAAACCCAATGATACTTGACAAGTTTTATCCATGTTTTAAACCTTTGGACTAAGACAAGTAGAAAATTGTGTTCTTGTTCATATCCACTTGTTCATCCACAAATAGACTACAGAGATTGAGAATTTTCTGGATGAAACTTTTCTTGATTCATACTTAAGGTTCATGCATGATTGTAGCCACCAGAAAACTTGTTATGCTTTGCCACATTGTGGTAGGGGTATGTAGCATTACACTTGTCTGTTCAACCAATCATGTGTCAGACCTAGGTTTACGTTTTTGCTAGTTTGTCTTGGGACATTAATATTCTATGAATGCATTTAAAGTAAATGAAAGATTTACTTATCCTTTTGTATTCATTCTTATTTCTTTAATTTTAGCATGTAAAAAAAAACCTACAATAAATTGTGTAAAAAGTACCAAAAGTCCACACTATAAAAGCAATATGTGATCTTCTCTACATATAAAATTTTTTTGACTTTTTATTTATGGAAAGAGGTCCCCAATTCATCTTTCTTTAATTACTCATCCCTGATTAAAAATATAGCCCTTTTGATGTTTTAGGATCAAGATGAATCATCCAGCATGAGTGAGATCAGAATCAAGGTTATTGAGACAGACACAGGCAAGGTTCTGACAGGAGAAGAGGCTCCTCTGGCAAGTCAGCTTGATGCATGGTTGGAGATGAATCCAGGGTAGGTTGCCATGTCAGTCCACCTTTCCTTGGTGGCAATATTTGTAGTCTGGATTGAGCATTGCACTGCTCAGCTAATTAGAAACAGAGAGGTGTCTCTTCCCTCTGCCTTTTGCATCTCTTGTTTGCCATCATTACCCTGCCCTTGTGTCTCTTCCTCTGAGATTCTTGAATTTGAGGGTTTGCATTGAAAACATTTTGAAATTTTAAAAAGTTAATTTTTTTCCTCAAAATTTCTTTAAATATGTTGGAAAACTTATTACTTTTGCCAAAAACCCAGGAATTTATCAAAGTGAATACAGTGGTAAATCTGAATAAAATGTATGATATTTTAAATGCAGAATATTTGTTATTGCGGTTTTTCTAAAAATTGGATAAAATTGGATGGATCAGATGACATACAACATTGTTAGATTAAACTGAATGTAGTGTTCCTTTGCTGTAGCGACACACTAATCTCATTTTGAAAATTTATGACTAATCGTGGAAGGAATGAGTCAAAGATGATTTAAAAGGCAAATGTGGCCACCCAGGATGGTGTAGGGGCAAAATAGTCCTTAATATATCTGAAACTAATTTTGGGAAGTGATTTGAAAAATGTGTTATCAGATCACAAAGAAAGTTTAATACTATTGCCACCTGGTGGAACAAGGGATAGTAATGTGCAAGAATTATTGCCCATTGTATAAAATAGGAAAGATGAATTCTTTTCTTTTGGAAGGGCTGGATTCATGAGGTAGTAGGGCTTATATATTCCTAAAATTAATGTAATCTGGTAAGAATGTCAGGAGAAACATTATTTACTAACAAATTTGCTTTCTGTTCAATAATAGTTTTAATTTTTTACCTTTTTCTAATGTTGCAGAGTTGTACCACACGGCTTGATTAACTAAACTTTGAAGATGCTTGCATTTGAAAGAAGGAAGACACTAATGATTTTGGTGTTAAAACATCATAGTTCTAGTTCAAATAGACTTTCTGAAGGAAAACTGTCTTGGCAACAGAACTGAAATCATATGCCAACCATGGTGCTTATCAATTTTGGGGGCAGTAGATCAACAGTCAAAGTCACCAAGACTGAAAGGGAAAAAGTGGTTTCTGCAGAATAACCCGAGTTAAATCATGAAACTCTAAATCACACAACACCATAGGGAAAATAAAAACCTTCCCATCAACACCATTACACTGAGAAGCCTAATGCATACTTTGAATTGACTGTCAAAATGCACATGTTGTTATTAACCAGTGAAATAGCTTGTTTGAAATAGTTTTACTAGGCAACATCTCTTAACATTATTGGCACAGAATATAAGTTAAACTGGTACTACTACCTTTGTGCCCTACAATGTAAGATGCCTCCCCTGATATTTTGTGTGTTCAGGGTTGCCGTCGTACTGACTAAATAACAGTGCTGTGTAGTGTGTTCTAAGGTTGACTAACATTGTATGAGAATTCAGATTTTCAGGAATTTCTCACACTTGGTGTCCCATATCATTGCTTTTCTACAAATTAAAGTCATATTACTTTCTCAGATGTCTTTTTTCTAATAAATTCAACTTCTCACACAACCAAATGAACGTGTTTTCAAGTTCCATTCACCTACATTTCAGTTATCTGAAATGCGATGAACGTGGGAAATGCTTAAATTGGTTAAAAGGATGACAAGTATCTTGAGCGAAATGAAGCTATCTAAACACTTTCTTTAATATTTGTTTATTTTGATTTGTTTTTTTTAAAGAAACATACTTCAACTCAATCCAATTTGCCTGTGTGAGAATTGGAATATCAGGGGAGTCATCTTTTGGTACCTAAGTGTCTGACCAATGAAAGAGAGTTTAACAAAGTGACTGACCAAAGAAACGGGGTTTTACAAAATATCTGATGAAAGAGGTTTTAAAAGAAGTATAATAGTACTTGTTATCAAATTAGGTGTATAATATATCATTCAGTCTTGTGTTGTTGGCAAAATTTGATTGAGTTGTAGCCACTGTTCGACTTCAATCTTGACACTTTAATTGCATTATATTGACAGGGGCATCCCTGGCATATGGTCACATTTCAAGTTTATAGCTACTGTAAATCCTAATAATTTACAGATAAACTTTGTTGTTGTATGCCACTATAGTCTTTAACCCCTTTTATTTTCAAATATTAGCTCCAACACAAGCAGAGGGTTTTAAATTTCTGCACCAAAGATAAATGATAGATTACCTTTTTCTGTATTATTGTTGCAGATATGAAGTGGCACCTCGTGATGAGGGAGAAGATGACTCTGAAGATGTGTCTGGTGATGAGGATGATGATGGTACAGAGAATGATGAGGAAGAGGAGATGAAAAGGGAAAAATTAGCAGATAGTGTAGCAGTTGTGTATGTTGACAGCTTGACCAATTGCATTCTATTTTCATCAGATTCATTATTGTATATATGTTGATGTTTAAAGTCACACTTTTTGATATTATTTTAAAATTTGGAAGATGGACTGAACATCAGTTCCATAAAAGGTTTCAGAATTCAACTTTAATAGTGGGCAAATTGTTTAAGCAAAACCTTGAAAAAATTATAAAGTCTTTGAAAACTCCTTAAATTTGGTCCTGAGATTTTTGTATCACTATACTCTAATAGTAGAAGAGAGAATTGTACTTGCCATGTTGGGGTTGTTGTTTACAATATAAATGCATGTACTGATGTCAGCCTTACTGAATGTTAACCATTCTGTCTTCCTAGGTCCTGGGCAGTGGTCTGGAGTGGGTTTCATAGCACTTACCCTTTGGAGAGGGTGCTAACTTTGTACACACATACTTTGTACATGTTTCATTAGTTGGACATTCTCCATTTTGCTTTTGTGTTGAGCTTAGATTTGTTTCATCCTGTATACTTACAGTTATACCTGGAATCATACAACCTGATGAGGGATCTGGATAAGTACTGCACTCTCATCACAAAAGTAGGTCACTATGACCCATATTTCATGTTTCAGTGTCTTGGGTTAAATTTTCACTTGTGATTGTACATTCTCTGTTGACTAAACTTGATGATTGTATGCTTCAATTAGTACCTCACTTTTACAACAAAAGAAGGTTAGTGTGACCTACCTGGAATAATAAAATTTGGTGAGGGGGTACATCTTGGTATATACTGTTTCATTATTGCAAAATGAGGTCTCTCTGACATTTAATGCTTCAGTTACTTTGTTGAAATTTTGTGTTTAAAAGTCATTTATTGGGTGCTGTTTATATTAAAATAATGAAACTTGATAATTAGATGTATTTCTCTTAGTATCACACCATAACCACCAAAGGTCAGCGTGATCTACATTTTGTGTTTTACTTGTATAGGTTAAGTATCTATGTTTACCTCATTATCACATACATTTTTCCATGCTGTATCTATAAAATCTATTGCCCTTTTTGGCTTAAAGTTGGTTGTAATATATGACAAGTTTCTGAATGTAACTAACATGACTTTTTTCAGTGGATTGCTGTCAAACTTAGTGCATATTATGACCATTATTTGAAGACTAGTTGTTGCCCATTTTAGGATGGGAGTGATAAAATAAAGTTTCAAGATAAAAATATATTTTTAAAAAGTAAAAACAAAATAAAAAAATTGGGATGAGCAAGTTAAAAAGAAAGAGTGAACATAAAAATACCCCAAAAAATTATATAAAAAAAAGTGAGTTTCGAACCTGCCACCTCTTGTTTGGCAGCTGTAACACACAGAAAGACAAATGTCGTCATTTATACATGTAAGATATTTATGTTGACCAATCATTGAACTTGGAAGAGCGTTACATTTTTTAGACCGTTGATTCCTTTCCGTCATGACTTAAGATTAAGATGCATGAGGGGTTGGGATATATTTATGTGAGCAACTTGCTCACCATTCCTGTACTTTACGTTTGTTTATAATAATTTTCTGTTTGATATTTGAGTTGTAGGAGGAGTACCTTTAGGTTGTTACATACAATCTTTGCCATGCATCCCTTGTTATTACATACAATCTTGGCCATACATTCCTTGCTGTTGCATACAATCTTGGTCATACATCCCTTGCTATTACATACAATCTTGGCCATACATCCCTTGCTATTATTACATACAATTTTTGCCATGTATACCTTGCTATTACATACAATCTTGGCCATACATCTCTTGCTATTACATACAATCTTGGCCATACATCCCTTGCTATTACATACAATCTTGGCCATACATCCCTTGCTGTTGCATACAATCTTGGCCATACATCCCTTGCTATTGCATACAATCTTGGCCATACATCCCTTGCTATTACATACAATTTTGGCAATACATCCCTTGCTGTTGCATACAATCTTGGCCATACATCCCTTGCTATTGCATACAATCTTGGCCATACATCCCTTGCTATTACATACAATCTTGGCCATACATCCCATGCTATTACGTACAATCTTGGCCATACATCCCTTGCTATTACATACAATCTTGGCCATACATCCCTTGCTATTACATACAATCTTGGCCATACATCCCTTGCTATTACGTACAATCTTGGCCATGTATACCTTGCTATTACATATAATTTTGTCCATACATGCCTTGCTGTTACATACCTTTTCCATACAGCCCTCGCTATTACATACAATCTTGGCCATATATCCGGTGTTATTACATACAATCTTGGCCATGTGTACCCTGCTATTACATACACTCTTGGCCATGTATACCTTGCTATTACAGGACCGCTTCAGTGGCCTAGTGGTTAGAGTGGATGCAGGAGGTTGCAGGTTCGAACCCTGGCCGAGTCATACCAAAGACTTATAAAAATGGTACTAACAGCTGCCTCACTTGGTCCTGAGCATTAAGAGGTTAGTGTTAGGATTAATCAACCTGATGTCAGGATAATGTGACTGGGTGGGACATGATGGTACATGTCTGCAGCATGTTTCCTCAGTGCTAGACATCACTATAAACTGTCACACAGCATACATCATCGCAGTATGGCTGAAAATTGTTAAAGCTGTTCTAAAAATCCATATCACACACACATGCACTCTAGATTTGTCACAGAAAGATATAAATGCATTATTGACCTACATTTGGCAGAGCTACGGAGGATGATGAATATCGTACAGACTCGAGGAACTACTACACACTGGCCCATACAGTGAGGGAAGAGATCAAGGAACAGGCCTCTATCATGATCAATGGGAAACTTAAAGAATATCAGGTCTGTACTGGTAGACACCATATATTGCATAGGATTGTATTTTCATATCTGCAATCTGGCAGATACACTGGGACTCTGTAATCAGTAGGTTTGTGAAACATGGAATAAAACATGTTGTATACTCCTGAATGTATCTTGATTTTATTTCTGCTTTTTTTGGTTAATACACTTTGTATTTAGACCATATGACTTTAGGAGAGCACATCACAAACATGATGTTGTAATTATAACTTAAGGACTTGAATTTAATTTTTATTAGTATTTGCATTTTTTTAGTAAGTGCAGGGGTAGAAAAATTTTTTAAATGTATTGTTGTCCCTTTTTTGTACTCAGATGTGAGTATATTAAAAGTGAACAGTATTGACGTTAGATCCTTCAAAGGTTAATGAAAACTTGAAGTATTTTTGAGAAAGCATGTGATAAAGTCTCATAAGAAAAAGATTTAAAAAATTTTTATTAATAAAAGCCATCGGAACTAAGTATTATGCTCAGCTTAAATAAAATCATACAGGTCTTGAGCTTCAGTTTTAGCTTGAACTTTTATTTTGACCAATCACAAATGACATTATTTATGAAAGCTTGTTCCTGATTGGCTGATAACGGAAACTCAATCTCTCCAGTTCTGGTTAATAAATTTTAATTGATATGACACTACTCGCATGAAAATTTACTAATAAAAGTCAAAATGACAGTTACCCTGATCTTTGATAACTCTCTTCAGATCATTTTAGAGAAAACTGTTTCTACAAATAATAGAATGATTGACCTTCTGAATACAAAGACTAGAAATGCGTTCTTAAATATCTGCACTTTATTTACTTTTTATGTTTTACTTAAGAAGAGAACTGATTGATGAATGCACGGATAGCTGTATAATCAGATTCTTTGAAATGAGTGTGTTTGATACACATTCAGAACTTCATAAAATACAGTTGTCAAGAGCCAAAAAGTCAGTCTGCAAGTTAACCAAGATACTGAAGCCACATTATTTAGCAAGTAAAGATGGTAACTCCATTCTAATGAGATGTTAAGTTTTCCTTCTCTTCCCCCTAAACCAGCTATTGTCATAATTGAACCATAATCATAGCTTAAAGAATGATTATGATGTGGTCTTTGCTTCCCTCTATACCAGCTATGGTCATAACTGAACCATAACCATAGCATAAAGAATGATTATGATGTGGTCTTTGTAAGCAGGATGGCCTTTATGAACATATAAATGGTGTAGATGGTGTACAGACATTACACCCCTCAAAAATATATTTAAGTAGAAAATATCTATCTGGTTATGATTATGATGATGTCTTTATGGTACTTAGGGAACTTGGTCTTGTTACTTATGTGTTCTTTGTACACAAGTGGTCTTAACTGTAGTTGGATTGATAGTACAATGATCTCTTTAGCTGCTTCAAGTAGATGGTGTACAGGCATCACACCCCTCAAAAAATATATTTAAGTAGAAAATCTCTCTCAGATTTATTTATTTGTTTGGTCTCTCTACCATCTAGCTGAAGGGCTTGGAATGGCTAGTATCACTGTACAACAACAATCTGAACGGGATCCTGGCCGATGAAATGGGTCTAGGGAAAACCATTCAAACCATAGGACTCATCACCTACCTAATGGAGAAGAAGAAAGTTAACGGACCCTTCCTCATCATAGTGCCTCTCTCGTAAGTACTTATATAATTAGTATTGCCATTTGATTAATTTGGTTGATAATTGTGTCATTTTTGCCATTTGATCTGCAATTTGGATCATGATTTCATATTATTGATTACATGACAATAATTTTGTTAATTATCATTTTTTTGCCTGAAATGATTTTGAAATCCTGATGGATTGACCAGAGTATGCTATTGTTACAGTCTTATTCTTCATTATTAATCATTTTGTGTTGTTTTGTTTGCGTATAATAAGTATCATTATTTTGGTAGTGAGAACATCATTGCTATTGACAGCAGTGCTAGTCATACATTTTGAAATTCATACAACCATACTGCTGTAGAAAGGCAAGACTTGGTTCCTTCTTCAGATTTTTTTACCAATCATAATACATTTACAGCCTCACAAGTCCATCCATCTCAAGCTAGAAGAGAAATTCACAATAACTTTGGCTTGTTTTGTCATCAAAAGAGATAAAAGCTTGTCTGCTTACTGAGATGGAAATCAGGTGAGAGTAGTCTTCACTTGGATACAATGATTGGTGCCAGATCTCATCAATCATCACTACCTTCACTTGTGCCTGCTCAGCAGGCTCTAGAAAGAAGCTTTGCAGATACAATCCACTTTGTACCTTTTCACCAGTTTCAGCGATTCTTTGGAGTTACCTTGCCTCAGGGATATATTCCTATCAAATCTTGCTCTTTGATCACATAAATATTTTATACTTTAGTTGTCTAACTTTATTGTATGTTAATCTAATCAGGACCAGTATTTACATGGTACAATGGCCACTTGGATCCATCCATGACAATCTATAATATGAAGTTCCTGGTACTGGCTATGGTGATCATTCCCTCAATGGCCAATACCAGATTTTGGTACCATATGTTGGCCAGCATGGGCACCTGCAGGAATTTTTTGTGGGGGTGGGGGGCAGTCAGTCACAGCTAGGAGAGTTAGTATAGTAAGCAAGTGTTTTGAACAGAATCTTGTGACATATTTTCAGCTTTATTTGCATGATTAAACTTGTCAGGATTTATATATATACATATATATATATATATATATATATATATATATATATATATATATATATATGCAGTATGATTTGGGGGGGGGGTCACATGACCCCACCCCTTGACCTATGCTGCGGGCGTCCATGTTGGCCAGCCCTGGACTTTGTCCACTCCAGCTCAGGCACAGTCTTGACCTACATCCTCCAGTACTGGGATTAGATACAGAGATCTATCTCCCCAAGAGACTCCATGCTGGACTTGCATTGAAGACAGCATCTGGCCATGGAATGTCAAAATGTTTTGTGTGCGCATGGACCAGAAGTCTGTTCTAAATTTGCACAAGCTGGTTCACAACACTTTGCAATTGGCTCATTTCTGTACTTGCTTTCGGTTTCTGTATCTCAGCAATCTGAACATAGTCTTAATCCCTGCACTGAGGATCCCACAGACAGACACGTCTGGTAGTGAGTGTTGTGTGTTGATAAATAGAGATTTTGACTCACCTACTTTCATTGAAAGCCTTTCCACAGAAAATAACTCCATGCTCATACTTGGTTTTGTCAAACATCCCAGTGGGAATCAAAGAATGGGAGGGACTCTGCCCTGATGACATATGGATCTTGCAATTTGTTTCAGATGGCCTGCAGATTATTTTCAGAGATCCATTCAAAGTCAACATTTTGTAGTAGGAAATAAAATTTTAAAAAATCTTTGGAATGGACAAGATTTGTGGCAAACACAGATTGAGGAACAGATTACAACTAGTTAATCAAGTTATACTGTGCTTAGGTAAGATCAAAACTTAACAATGGCTTAGTTGTTTTATCATTCCTGCAGATGCTTCATCCAGTACATGATAAGGGACTTCAACTTTGAGAGTATTTAGAACTTTCCTTTCAGAAATCCTGTATGTTGAGGCAAATGAATAGTCATTTATCTCAGATAAACCAAATGGACTTTTCAGTATACTGTCAAAATTATCCTCAGCTCCATCTAATCTTGCATGTGATGTTGTCTTTAAGCCCAAATATGAAAGATCATATAATCATACACCAAATTTAATTGCTCTTTTTGGCAGACACATTTGTCCTCATCTTGAGCAGCATAAATCAGTCTTGATAAAACTGCTGAGGTCTCCATTCACATATTACCTTTTTGGTTATTAAAAGCCTCAGAATAATATCTGATATTTGCCATTACAGAAAGTTCTTTACCAATCCTTTGTGTTTCACAATATATTGAGATAAGAGTTCTGTTAAGACCATATGCCCCTTGATAGAGATGGTCCAGCTGTCATTGCCAAAAACCTGCTCCCACTCAAGGGAAATCATTCCTTTGTCTTGAATCTGGTGTCCTTCATCCCAGGGGCTTATGCAAGAACCTGTTAAGGGTCAGAAGTGGTACCTGAATCAATAACTCATTCATCCCAGGGTCATATACATGGCCCTATTAAGGTTTTGAAGTTAAACCAGCATGAACTGAGCCAGAGCTTGTTTGTTTTTACCAATGATAGAATAAAGGGGAGATATGGCTATGTTGGGTAATCTGCTCAGCCTACTGAAAACTTACTGAAGATCATATAAATTTACAACATATCTGCTCACAAGGAGATGGCAGTTTGCTCAGCCTACTGAAAACTTACAGAAGATCAGATAAATTTACAACATATCTGCTCACAAGGTGATGGCAGTCTGCTCAGCCTACTGAAAACTTACAGAAGATCAGATAAATTTACAACATATCTGCTCACAAGGTGATGGCAGTCAGCTCAGCCTACTGAAAACTAACCAAAGGTCAGATAAATTATGCATATCCTCTCACAAGGTTATGGTACTAACATGGTATTTGAGTGCAGCTGCTTCCTGACTGGCACCCAAGTATTTGTATAGAGATCAGAAAAGACATTTTCAAGCTTTTATCTCAGACCTTTCATCCCAAAGAGCTGAGTTTGACCTGGTAGGACCAATGTCAGCAGCATATCAGGCTACTTTTCCCAGGTAGTTCTGGAGTTTCATAATGTTCTGCTAGATTTGTGGTTTCTTTAAACCTCATCTAAGCATTGACTTTATGCTGTCCTTAGCCCATACCTTACACTGCTTCTCACATGTTAAAAGACTAAAGCTAGGGTAAGGGAATGTAACATATTCATCATACCTATTATCCTCAGGGATGGGCTGACGTGCTGTAGTTGTGGATTTAATGCCATTTTTCAGCACATTGTATGCTATACATGGCAGCCAGTATATCTGGTTGAAGAAGAACCCTGGAATGATCCACTGACCCATGTGAAGCTACTGCAAGCATTCTCAGATGCCCACATTCACCAAGCCGAGACTAAAACCCACACAGATAGAGGTGAGATCATTGACCTGTAAAGGCGAGAGCCTTAGACCAATCAGCCACCTGGGAACCCCAGTAATATATGTTTTTGAGTAATACTTTACCAGTCATAACATGTGCACACACTATCAGGAAGAACATACACATGCTCTTAAGTACTCTCTGAAGAGTGACACAATTTGATGCCAGTCCATGTATCCAAGAGAAGACCACTCTCGAGCAGACAACTTTTTAGCACTTTTGGATCAAACACAAGCCAAAAGAGTAGGTGAATGTTTTCTTTAGCTTGGGAGGTCAGGACTTGTGAGGTAGTCTATGTATTCCTTATCAAGTTTAATCAGGCAACTATTTTCAGAGAAACATTTTATTCCCAAAACTCTTTCCTTTGATGAGGGAACCCATGTTTACCTTAGTATCATTATTTCACAACTGACTTTTTTGTCAGCCTTAGTTTTTGCATTGATTTTATTGTATCTGTAACAACTTCTATCTATGTGTGTGTTTGCAGAACACTGTCCAACTGGATGATTGAATTTGAGAAGTGGTCTCCATCTGTCATCAAGATTCCATACAAAGGCTCACCTAACGTCCGCAAAGCTCTTGCACCTCAATTGAAGGCTGGCAAATTCAATGTTCTGCTTACTACCTATGAATACATCATCAAGGACAAGGGCACTCTGTCGAAGGTATCTTTAAACTACTCTCATACTGTATGTACTCATATGAAAGCTAAGAAACATTGAACACCATCTTTCGTCAGATGATGGTCCTTCAGAGCAGGACCTGTCTTGAAACTGTTAATATTAAAACTCTTTATCAAATATCTCAAATTTTAATCTCATATAACATTAGGGCTATTCCATTTAAATATACATGGTACCCAGGGAAGGCAGTTTTTAAAAAATATATGCTAGGGTACTCAGATTACCAAATGAGTTCATATAAAAACAATACAAAATTCTAAATGCATCTATGGGTGACTATTCTATATTAAAAATGCCTTCCCTGTGTCCCATGTATATTTTAGTGGAACAGCCCTTAGGTTAGGAGTGAGGTTTTAATGTGACAATTCAAAGAGTATCCGAGGTTTTAATGTGACAATTCGGAGAGTATCCATTTGTTTATATCTCAACATGTTGATCAACTTGAAGTGTCATTTGTTTGTGGAGTTTTTTAAATGAAATTTTTATATCTGATGGTCAGAGATCAGATGAACATATCTGATGGCCTCAGTCCATTAGCACAAGTTTCATTATCGCCAATCCTAAATTGCTGTGAAAATTTTAATTAAACTTAACTGACACCTTCATCCCAAAGCCTAGTTGGTCCTAAATGAAAATGTTGCCATGGCAGCCATTTTGAAAATCTTGTCATCATTACTCCTTCTTAGTGGATGGACATGGTGTTTTCAATAAAAAAAAACATCTTATGATGGCATGTTGGTTCCAAATGAAAATGGTTCCATTCTGATATTTAATATTGTCACCAATCTTTGTAATCACTACTCCTGATGTTCACATTGACAAGGGGTTTTCAGTCAGCTGCTTATTATGATGTCTGACAACCAGTATAAATTACCAATCTTTGTTATTAGTACTCTTTCTGAACAGACAATCATACTGACATGGGTTTTTCTACTAAACAACATTTGATGTTTAGTTGGTACTAAATGAAAATGATGTTGATCTGGTATCAAACATGGCTACCTAGTTTTGTTGCTACTTCTAAATAGACTGGGATAGCAAAGCTGGCCATCTTGTAAATCTTGTTACTTCTGAATGGATTGTCATAGAGATGTGGTATTTTCAAGAAAAGATTTCTTATCACATCTAGTTGGTCCTTAATAAAATTATACGGATCATACATCCAATCTTCCAAATGGATAGTCATATTGGCTTGGGACTTCCACTCAGAGGCTTCATATCATGAATAGTTTGTCAGGAATGAAAATGGTGTCAGGCTGATATCCAATATGACCACCTCGGAGACCATCATGAAAATCTTGTTATCACTACTCATGTCAGCATTAGGTTTTCATTCCTCAGATACGTCATATCTAATTTGTCTTGAAATAAAATGGTGCCAGTCTGACATCCAGCATGGACACCATGGTACCATCTTCAGAATCCCAGTTATTGCTCCTTCTGAATGGGTTTTCATTAAAGACTTGTCATATTTAGTTGGTTCTAAATGAAAATGGTGCCAGTATAATATCCAACATAGCCACCATGACAAACAGCAAACAGCTTGAAGATCTCATTGATACTCTTCCTGAACAGGTGTCATATTGGCATGTCTAGTTGGTACTCAGTGAAAATGTTGTTAATATGACATTCAACATGGCCACAAAATCTTGTTATCACTGTTTCTTCCAAACAGATTGCTGTTGCCACAGCAACAAGGAAATTTTACTAAGAGACTTCTTATCACATTTGATTTTGTTCTAAATTAAATCATGCTGACCTTACAACTAATATAGCTAGTACAGTAGTCATTTTGAAAATCTTGCAGCAGTTTCACCTAAACAGATGGCCATAGCAACATAAGGTTTTTATTTGAAACTTCTGATGATAAGTTTTTGGTCCTGCATGAAAATGCTGATGATTAGACCACCAGGGTGGCCATGATGCTTGAAATTCTTATTGCTACTTCTCCTGAACTTTGTATCTATCTGGGTGGTCCTTAAAAATTTCAGCTCTAGAATGGATATTTGTAGGGTCATTGGGTTTTCATGAAAAAACTTTGTATTGTTATCTACCATTTGTACTCGCTGATAATAAGTTGAGTCCAACTGCAAACTGTACAGACCCAGACCTGCTATGGCATAATGCACTGGCAGATCTAGTTCTGTGCAGCTTTATAGGTAAAATCAGTTGAACAAACAACATAGACCCAGATTTGCAGGCACATTATACTTCAGATCAGGATCTTTCTTGTTTGCAGTTTGACTTGAATTATAAGCAAGTATAGATGGTAGTTCGCCCTTAATAGTTTTATCTCTGTAATGGATAGTTGTAGGGATGTGGGGTTTTCACTACAAGACTTGTTATTATATCTTGCAATATATATGCCTGTCCCACCTCAAGAATGGCTGTCTTCTCAGCCATCTCGAAAATATTTATGTGGCTGTTACTCCAAAATAGATGGTCAAATTAAAATGGAGTTTCACTAAAACACAACAGAGGTATGTAGCTGGTTCTGAATGAAATTGATGCTAATCTGACCTCCAACATGGCAGAACAGAGCCACCAAAATAAACCTTGTTATAGACCACTCCGGTGGCCTAGTGATAGAGCGTCCACCTCGGATGCGGGAGGTTGCAGGTTTGAACCCCAGCCAAGTCATGCCAAAGACTTTAAGAAATGGTACTAACAGCTGCCTCGTTAGGCGCTCGGCATTAAGAGGTTAGTGGTAAGACTGGTTGGCCTGGTGTCAGGATAATGTGACTGGGTGGGACATCATACTACATGTCTGCATAACGATATGACTGAAAAATTGTTAAAGCTACGTTAAAAATCTAAATCACACACACACACACGCACACACAAACCTTGTTATTAACACTCTTCTTGAATAAATGTTGGCATTGACTTGGCATTAAATAAATGTTGGCATTGACATGACATTAAATAAATGTTGGCATTGACATGGCATTAAATAAATATTGGCATTGACATGGCATTTAAATAAATGTTGGCGTTGACATGGCATTAAATAAATATTGGCATTGACATGGCATTAAATAAATGTTGGCATTGACATGGCATTAAATAAATATTGGCATCAATGTGGCATTTAAATAAATATTGGCATTGACATTGCATTAAATAAATGTTGGCTTTGACATGGCATTGTTACTAAAGCACTTCATGCAGCATTTCATTGGTTCTGAATGAAAATTGTGCAGATCTGACCACTAAAATATGTGTTCTTTTCTGAAGGAGTTTGAAAACTGGAACTAATTGAGCAAGATGGAGTCATGCATATGATCAAATGGATCAGCCTGAAATGACCTAGTCGATTGCATTAAAATCACTAGTAGTGAATAGGTGGGCAGTTTAAAAGTATTTTTATCTTGTCATGGATGAGAACGGCATATAAATGGACGCCAAGTATATGTGTGTCTGTAATCTGCATACTGGAAATACTAGTATGTCAACACATAAAGGGCACCACCTACCACTGATGGACCTTCTAAAGATGGGGAAAACCATCAAGTTGATATGTGTACGAATAATGTATCATATCGTGGGCTGTGTATCTTGAATTAATTGATACGCATTATATATATATATATAGAGAGAGAGAGAGAGAGAGAGATTTGGGGGAGGGGGCAATATTAGAGCACAGGATTTTCAACAAAGACTATCGATTCACAGTGTTTTACCAAGGCCTTTTGCTGTCAAAGTGAATAATTATGTCAATGGTGTATGTCACCATGAGGCCCTTTATTCAATGCCTTGTACAACAATGGAAATTTCTCTTTTTTAAGATTCGCTGGAAGTACATGATAGTGGATGAGGGTCATAGAATGAAGAATCATCACTGCAAGTTGACACAAGTCCTCAACACCCACTACTTGGCTCCTCACAGGGTTCTGCTAACTGGAACACCTCTGCAGGTAATACAGCTCATTATAACTTTTACTGTAGAGGAAGGGAAAGCAAGAACTTTCTCACTTGCTGTTTACATTTCTAACTTCTCATTCCTGGCTAAAGAATTTCCCAAAACACCTGGAGATCATTCCTGAGATATAACAAGTAATTTGATTAGTTTGCAGTGAAGTACCCCTGATGTCATGCATGCTAGACCCACATAACCATGCAGAATTAAATCCATGTGACCAGCATGATGCCATAGATTAAACATTTACATATTCTGCTGTAATATAGTTTCATTACTTGGATGTTACATCAGCTATTGAACATATTGAACTATCAGGTTTATAGACATACCCCATTAGGGTCTGGAGCAGTCAGCATAAAATAGGTACTGTCAATATGTGTGGATATATTGGATTGTATTTCATATTTCAGCATCATAAATGAAGATTGATATCTTTATTTCTTTGAGGAAGTATGCAAAGAAACAAAGAAACCCTGAAATTTATTTTATGCATAGAGAGACATTGATTATTTGATCGTTGTTAGGGTATTAACACCTGGTCTGTGTCTTCACATACAGGTAGTGTGACAACACTATGGGGTGTGGGTAGTTACTTCACTTTATTTTAAAGAATTATATATGAAGCTGATTCCATTAAAAAAAATACTTACATATGAAATGACTTAACTTTCTGTAAATACAGTACTATTTCATGTTCTGTATTGCTTTCATTTATTTTGTTTCGGAAAATTTGGATATTGAGCTGCACAGATGTAAAAATTTGGATATTGGTGACCTGTATGGATGTGAAGATTTTGGATATTGTTGAACAGTATGGGTGTGAAAATTTTTAATAATTAATGGTCTTTTGCCTAGCATTGAATTGACCTTGCCCAAAATTTCATGAAAATAATTGATCACTTTGATTTTAAAAATGCAACCATTGTCTACCATTTGTAAACACTAATGAAGGGATGAACACAAACTGTTGTTATATTGCTTTCTCTTTCTGAGCATATATGGAGGTGGACCCTATTGTAAAATGTAGATTTTAGAGTAACTGTTGCCATTTTATCATTTTGAGCTAGCTGCACCAGTAGTGTTCATTTAATGATCTATTATCATTTCTATTAAGTTGTGTTATGTACACAATTTCTTTCAGAAAATATTGTAATATATGTTTTATAATAACAGGGCATTCGGTATTTCTCCTAGTTTTCTATGTCTTTGTTCAGCATCATTTTCCTGCGACTGGATTGCCCATATAACTGTTAATAGACAGTGATGAAATGGACAAGGTCCAAAAATCAGTCAGTATTGAGCTTTTGCACAAAAAGAACATGTTACATTGACAGGTTTCTTAAAATAAGCATTCAGTCAAGTGATTTTTAGGATTAGTACGAGTGTCTTAATAGAGCATTCAGACAAGTGATTTTCAGGATTAGTGTGAGTTTCTTTATAAAGCAATATTTTTTAAATGTTACGTTTATAATTGTATTTCAGAATAAATTGCCAGAGCTGTGGGCTTTACTAAACTTTTTGCTACCCAGCATTTTCAAGTCCTGTGTTACATTTGAACAGTGGTTTAATGCACCATTCGCTATGACTGGAGAAAAGGTAAGAAGTTAATTCAATTTGCATTTATTCTGAATAAAGGTATCTTAGTCAGACTTAAAATGCAAATTTGTTTATTAATGTACTTTTTCATTGCTTGTAATTCTGTTCTTAGCATAGAGTTTTCTTCTCTCTCTCTCTCTCTCTCTCTCTCTCTCTCTCTCTCTCTCTCTCTCTCTCTCTCTTGTCAACTAGAGTAAAACATTTGTTCATTGCATGGTAGAATGTTTAAAATGTTTACAGGCAGTTTATTTTTTTAAACAAGGAGTTTTATCCTCTGCCTGCTTTCCAAGACAGCCTTCCTGTTAAATATGCAGTATGTGATGACTTTAGTTTTATTCATCATCTGATGTCTATTAGCACTGGTTTGTTATTGCTACTACTAATGTGCGGATTGCCAGGAAACTTTACACATACATTCATCCCAACGTCTGGTTGGTCATAAATGAAAATGGTGCTACTCAGACATCCGGTATGGCAGCCACAGCAACCATTTTGAAAATCTTATGGCTACTCGGTCCAGATGGATGGTTAAAGCAAACTGGTGTTTTTACTAAAAGAATTTTTATGATGTCTAGATGGTCCTAGATAAAATGGTGATGATCTGACATACAACATGGCTGCCTTGGCAGTCATGTTTAAAATCTTGTTATTGCTGTTACTCCTGAACAGTCATATCACCATGGAGTTTTCACAAGAAGAGTCATATCACCATGGAGTTTTCACAAGAAGAGTCATATCACCATGGAGTTTTCACAAGAAGACTTCTTGTGATGTATAGTTGGCCCTTTATGAAAATGGTTCCACTCAGACTTAAGTATGACTGTTAATTTTGAAAATCTTGTAATTGCTACTATTCCTGAATGAATGGTCCTGTCAGCATTCACTAAAGGTAAACATCTAATATCCAGTATGTGAGCCGTGACAGCCATCTTTAACTTTTGAATATCTTCTTGTCACTTCTTTCGAAGAATGGAAGTTGTATCAACATGGGATTGTACCATAAGACTTCTTATCAAGTCTGGTTAGTCCTAAATAAAAATGGTTCCATTCAGACTTCCAGTATGGTTGTCACAGTGGTTATCTTGAAAAACTTAATATTGCTTCCCTTGAGCCATATTGAAGTGGGGTTTTCACCAGAAGACTTCCTATGATGTCTGGTTGGTCCTAACTGAACATGGTTCTGCCTGGACATCAAATATGGCTACCACAGCAGCCATCATGAAGAATTTTTTATTGCTACACCATCAGGATGGATGGTTATATCAGTATGGGGTGTGACTGAAAGACATTATGTCTGGTTACTTCAAAATGAAATGATGCCAACCAGACATCCAGTATGGCCACCACAGCAGCAATCTTGAAAATTCTCATTATTGCTGTTCCTACCGAGTCAGAAATCTCACGGTAAGTCTGGGGTTTTCACCTGAATAAATCTTATGGTGTCTAGTTGTTCTTTAATAAAAATTGTGGTGATCTTATTTCCAAAATGGCCACAATTGCAGCCATCTTGCAAATCTTGTTGATACTTCTCCAAATTGGAAAGTCATATCAGCACTGGTTTTTCAAAAGAGGACTTGTGCTGTAAAGTTGTTACTAAATTAAAATGTTACCGATTTGACATTCAGTATGGCCATGGCAGCTATCTTGAAAATCTTATTATTGTTACACCTCCTACATTGAAGGTCTTACTGACATGAGGTTTTCACCAAAAGGCTAAAATTATGATGTCTAGTTGGTCGTGAATTAAATTGGTTCCAATCTGACCTCAAATATGACTGCAACAGTGAACATATGGCAAGTCTTGTCTCAAATTCTCCTGAATGAATGGTCATATCAGCATGGGTTTGAACTAAGTCTGGTGTTAAGTTGGACCAAAATGAAAATTGCACCCTTCTTTCGTCCACTATGGCTGCTACATTGCCTAATTTGAAAATCGTATTGCTTTAGAATATCAGAGATGGTTTTACCACTTGGCAGTTTAAAAGTAGAAATGATCTATCTAGAATTTCTGGAAATTCTTTTTGGACAGTAGAGAGTTAATGACTTTGAGGGATTTGTTTACGGATTATGAGTTGAAATATTTTGTGTTAATTTTCTCACAGGTTGAATTAAATCAAGAGGAAACCCTACTTATTATCCGCCGTCTCCATAAAGTATTACGACCTTTCCTGTTAAGACGTCTGAAGAAAGAGGTGGAATCACAGTTACCTGAGAAGGTACAGAGGGGAAATAACTTTTATTTGCCTACATTGATTTTGAAAAGACTTTACTCCCAGTAGAATATTTTGTATTTGAGTATTTATCTTTCTGTTTGGTGAAAATTTTGGCATTTTTTTGTATTCTTTAGTAATAAAGAAAGGGAATTTCACCTGTAAGACTTAAAGATATGAAATCATTTTGGTTGGTGAGTCAGGTGATAGAGTCATTGACAATGTTTCCTATTTTATTTATCAAATTGAGTTTGTGAAAATTTATCACAGATGAGTTATATTTGCAGTATAATTTTTGCTCTTTAATTTTTTAACTTCAGAAAGTGTTGGAACCAGTATAAAAGACAATAGTGGGAACTCAGTTTTGCCTCAGTTTAGTATCGTCACATGACTGGTGTCCGGTTGTCCTTTAAACTGAAGAAATCCATAGAAATTCATACAATTGCATGCCTCTGTCTGTGTGTGTGTGTGTGTGTGTGTGTGTGTGTGTGTGTGTGTGTACATAATGGATAAATATAAATGGGCTTTCATCTATAGATAGTGTATATCCTTGACATTGCCTCATGATGACGGGTGTGTGTTCTTATCAGAGTTCTTTTCAGATGCGTATTATGGAATTCTAACTTCAGAATAACATTAATTGATGGTTGTTCATATCAATAGGTGGAGTATGTGATCAAATGTGACATGTCTGCCCTGCAGAGGTTAATCTACCGTCACATGCAAAATAAAGGAGTTATGCTGACTGATGACAAGGACAAGAAGGTATGGTACTCAACATTTTTGGGACTAATATGTCTTTCATGACTGTTATCCAAATCATAGTTAAGGATCATTTAATTGGCTTGCCTTTTTGGTATAACCCACTGTTTATCTGTTCTCCAGCATTTTGTTTTGGTGTTTTTAGAAGAGTTCAAATGAGCAAGGTTCATCTGTAGGTTGAAAAGTAATTTACTATGTATACATGTTGAATCTGTATTGTGATAGCTGTGTGAGAATAAAAGGAAAGTTTGAAGCAGGTGAGCTGCAATATCTTGTTTTACTCACATTACTCATAGGAACACTCTTTCATCTACAAGAGATGGATGAAGTCCTTTCAAGTCTATTTATGAATCTTATAACTATTGTGTATTCCAGTTTTCATGGCATGAATAAACAGGATAATAAAATTCATCAAATGAAACCTCTTCTAAGAGTCTTTATTTTTAGGCAGGAATAAGGTTTTGCTAAGTTCAGCCAACAAACTTTGATCCTGAGTGAGGGATTTCCTAATCCCACACTGGCATATATGATGGCATATTTTTCTTACTTGGAAAATGTTGAAGAAAAAAAAAAATGGTATGCCGTTATTTACCGTATATATTGGTACAAAATAAAATAATTATTTTTTTTCCTGTCCCAGAACTCATGATGAAACTTTTTTCACCTGGGTCATATGTCCCAAGACTTAAGAAATGAAATAAATTTGTATTGAATTTGTGCCCCCTCCCCCACATGTTCCAATAAAATAGATAAAACACTTATCTAATAATAAAAAGAAATATACTGACCTTGTATTGTTATTATTTATTCCTTTTTATTCATCATGAGCATTAAAGAATAAAATATATCCATGAACTCCGTATAGCGGTATGTAGCATGTGCATCCATACTGTAGCATGTATCGCTATTGTCCGATAACACATGATGCTTTGTTCATTGACATGACCATTGAGAAACAAATCGTGTTTGGTTGTGCTCAAAGGTTTGAATGTGTTATCCGACTGAAAACTGGATCCAACAGAAATCGCAAACAAGAGGGAAATAATCAACCAGTATCTTGAAGACAACTGCCATTCATGCATGAGACGGTGCTTGGTGCAAAATAACCAAAATTGAATTATATCCAGGTCAGCTATAGGACAGTATCTTGCAAATAAAAATCATTAGTTGAAAACACATTCACTTGAGTGCAGGCGACAACCTTTTCACTAACTTGGGTTACAAAAGTATCATTAAAGCAAGTTATTGCTGTGTATACTATTTACCTGCAGACATCATAGCCTGTTTGTAATAATTATAACTACAGTTGCCAAGCACACATAAGCCCAGGTGGTGAATAAACACAATTGGCAGCGAGCAGTAAACTCGTTATTTGAACTTACTGACAGGACATCAAAGACAAAGGTTATTTTTTTTTTTTACAAAGCAAGCCAATCTCAGAAGCTGACTTTGGATGCTTCGAAGCCAGTTTTTCTTATTTTTTAAAGGATATCAATACAGAAGTTATTTTATTGCAAAGCAAGCTGATCTCAGAAGCCGACTTTGGATTCTTTTAAGTGTGCTGATTTTTAAAAATTTTTTTTTTTTTTTTTTAATATGCAAAGACACGTGAGATATGGAAGCTAACTTTGCTTCCTTTTCACCAGTGTTCACAGGAATTTTGAAAATAAATTGAAATTATGGAACAAATTTTAAAGTGACAGTATAGTGCTTCGTGCACGGACATCGATGACCTGCATCGCCCAGAAGATTTGGAGAAAATAAAATCAGTTGATGAATATACAAAGACGGCCAAGATATGGAAGATAACTGATTCCTTTTCACCAGTATTCATGGAAATTTTGAAAATAAATTGAAACAATGGAACAGTTTTTAAAGTGACATAATATAGTGCATTGTGCACGGATATCGGTGACCCAACATCGCCCAGAAGATTTGGAGAAAATAAAATCATTTGATGAATTCGTGAAGGTCAGAAGAGAAGCAGATGATTTTGCCAACAATATGATCATTAACATGGATGAAATTCTAGTGTATGTTGATCTCATTCCTGGATGGACTGAAGATAAGATGGGGGTCAAAAGTGTGAGAATTAGCACGACTGGTACAGATTTGAATAAAATCTGAGTCCTTGCAGTTTTTGTTTTAGGTGATGTTTTGCCGCTAACGATAATTTCTCAGGGTATAAGAAAGCTAAAATAAATATGTATGCACTGAAAGATTGAATCGTAAGCGTACAGGAGAAGGGTTGTGTTGATGAAATGATGCTGCAGGGGAGTAAAGAGTTTTATCTCAAGTACACAGTTTTATATTTTTTAAAATAAAATTTCAGTTGGAGTAATTTTTCCAACAGGTAATTTTCGAATGATTTAAAAGGGGTCCCACAACTTATGACTTGAGAAAACAATGTGTCTCAGAACATACAGTGCACAAAAAAATTACTTTCAAAATTAATTAATGGTGTCCCAACAAATAGTGTCCCAGTATATATGGTAAATATGGTATTATCAATATTGATACAGTTTAAACAAACTACCAAGCATTTCATACAGTTTTTTTTAAGGCCATTAGAAAGAACATAGAAGTTTAGTATTTCTTTGTTAACAGGAATCATTGCTGAAAGGCTGGCAAAATTTGCACTTAAGTACTAAAGCCACAACAGACACTGAAGACACTGATGATGCTGTAAGGTTAATGATGTCATTTGCAGTGTCATTAAGTACTTTGGCATTTTCCACACAACTTTCTCACATGGACAAAGTGTATCCCACATGACTTTCTCACATTGACAAAGTGTATGAAAATGAGGGACAGTGTGACTCCCTCTGGATGGGATGACACTGCCAGTCCATAGCAGGTTTCAAAGTTGTATTGACTGGTGAAATGAAGTTTAAATGCATTGCTCCAGGAAACAATAGAAATGACAGTGGTTGGACTTAATCCTTTGACTTTCTGATCCTAAGTCTGAAGTACCAACCACAAGGAAAAATTAATGAATTGACAGTTTATTGTTGCTGATATTTTTCACCTATGAAATAAGATTGAAAGATGCCCGTATTATTTTCACAGGGTAAGGGTGGTGCCAAAGCTCTGATGAACACCATTATGCAGCTGAGGAAGATCTGTAACCATCCGTTCATGTTCCAGCATATTGAAGAGGCCATTGCCGAACATCTTGGTTACACTGGAGGAATCCTATCTGGGTATGTGCACAGACACATATAATATTACACTAACGTTGGTTTTCCTGTCAGGACAGTGACACTCTATTTCACATCCTTTTAGGTAAAAGAGTGGAAAACTTTGACTTTATGGATGAGTTAACATGGCACAAATTCATGTGTCTGGTGGCAGAAAGATTACAATCAATGTACAGAAGAACAAATGAACTTGAACATGATATCTAACATTATGCTTATGCATTATATTAGTTCAATAGACCCATTTCATTTTCGACTAAAATGTATGATTCACAACTGTTAGATTCATAGTGTTCTGAGGGAGAGCCAACATGATAATTGATTTAAAAGTCGAATGTAAATAATTCCAATTCATCCAATATGTTTGCATTTTCCTTTTCATGTTATATTTTATCATAGTTACTTTTATAATTTCATCTGTATATATTGAACGATTTTTATTCATGTTGAAACCAAAAAAAAGGACAAGACAAAAACACTTGCTGTTGGACATTGAAATATATAGTATACCATTTAGAATGGTAAATTTTCAGCTTCAAACATATCACAAAGATCAATAGATCCTTGTAAAATTCATGCTTGGCAAACCAGTTCCTTTTGAATATATTTTATATTTTATTCTTGCTCATATACATTGCCTGATCACATACGTTTGGAGTATGACAACTGCCTCACAAATCCATCCCAGTTACAAAATCCATCCCTCTTGCAAATCTATCCCTGCAGCACATCCATCCCTGCTGCAAATCCATTCCAGCTACAAATCTATCCCTGTTACAATTCTGCCTTATTTTAGCTCAGAAATTCTAAATGGTCATCAGCTAGCATTATTGGAAAATAAAATACAGTAGACTCCCCATTGATAGAGGTACCAAATCCCATTAAACACAAATTACTACTTCCACTAGTGCCCGTGTAGCATCCTCTTTCAGGCCTCACAATGCATATCTGTTTTATGCCCTTCCATCAAATGAGTAATTCCTTAGATATTTCTCACCTCAATGAAGTATAGTCTCTTTTTCTAATTTTCTGCTGAATAGGTCACTTCGGAAATCAGTGTAAAGGGCAAGGTAGGATAAGGGTCAGTTTTGGCTCCTAATCAGATCCAGATGAAACTTGTACAAATAGAATTAACCCCGCTCTTTTTTTAAAATATGTATTTATTTTTGCCCATTAACATTTTTAAAAAAGCAACCTTTAAAAAGCTTTTAAGAATTTTTTTTCCTCCATTGTGGCACCTGTTTTATGGATTATAAATGTGAGAGCTAATAAGTAACTTCCAAACTTATTACTGAAAATAGACATCCCCGAGTGTGCATTTGCAAAGAGCATGCACAGTATTTAATGATAAAATCTCTAAAATGCGATTTTTGTTTTGCAGCATTGTTTAAATCAAGTTAATATTTCCATTAAACTTGGTTGATTACCTCTTGCACTGTTTTTTGTTTCTTCGTTAAATGTTACCCAATCATAATGCTTTAGGGAGAACTACTGCTACCTCGCAAATCCAGCCCTTCCAGATACTACTTTTTGCTAAAGGGAGCTGAAAGTTGTCTGCTGACCTATGTGATGGTCAGGCAGAGTGATCTTCCCTTATGTATAGGACTTGGCAGCAGAGTCTAAAAACCCTTCAGATACTATTTCCATGTGTGCCAAGAAGCACACTCTCATCACGAGAGACCTCGCAAAAGCCACATGGAAGACATACCATTACAAATTGGAGTTTTTCACTTCTAAGGAAACTATACTCCATCTATATTTCCAACATTTTCTCTTCCTATCCCGACAAAGTTCTGCCTTTACATTTTGCTAACACTTTGTCATCATCATACATTTAGGTACTTGCATGGGGAGCCTAAGCAACTTAACATTTCAGTTCTGGCTATAATTATTTTGTACACGCAAGTCTCTAGTGCTTATAAAAACTCCTAATATCTGTGTAATTCCATTATAAACAGGTACATATCAGTGAGTTTCTATTTAAGTCAGTCATAAGAAATTACAGCTCCTGGTTACTGTTTAGATATGTGTCCATTGAAACAGTATAAAATAAATGCATTATAATTATTTTTCTTAAAATGGTTAAAATACACATGTAATTGCAAATAGTTTATTACCATATTACAGAAATGAGGATCTACTAGTGGATTTTTTTTCTCTGGGAATGAAACACATTAAGAAAAGGATGGGAGCTTCTTTATCATGTGGCTAATTTTTCTTCGGGCTTTGTGGTTTGTGGCAATAACAGAATCGCTGAAAAATGGAACCCCATGAAAGTTATTGATACTACAGTACCTACTGTATTTACTGTATGTGTTGGGACACCATAATTATTTTTTAAAGTAGTTTTTTTTTTGCACTGTATGTTCTGGGACATGGCGTTTTTTTTTCAAGTCGTAAGTTGTGGGACACCATTAAAATCATTCAAAAATTACATGTCAAAAATGAACTTGAATGTAAATTTTATTAAAGAAAATGCTGTGAGTGTTGTTTGTTTACACTTTTCTTCCTAGACGCAGATTTGCTAAGAACAAGAGCTCAAGTAAGAATGAATCGTTTGTGTATATGAGAACGAATTCAACTTTTTCTGTTCTAATTTATGCTTCAGCAAATTTTTTTTTTTTAATTAAATGCCAAGGTTTATTTGCCGTTCATGCTCATTTTGGCAAAATAACTATTGATGAGCACAATTGGCAAAATAACTATTGATGAGTACAGTAGAAACTATACATTGTAATTACATAAAAATAAATTCAGAGAGAGAGAAAGAGATACCAGTAGATAGATAGTGACAGTACAGAGTGATTGATAAACATGCTAATTCTGAAACCGAACATCTTTTATATACACAGCAGTGATATCTGACATAATCTAAGTATTGCTGATCGAACTTGAATGCCACTAATATATTTAAATCCTTCAATCTGTCCACATTCTTAATTGCCCACTCGACCTCCTCAGGCTCAAATCCATCAAATTCTTCTTCATTGTCGCTGCCATTTTTATCACATTCAGTATCTCTTACGATATTGTGCTCATATCCATTCAAATTATTGTTAATACCACAAAGTTTAAATGATTTTCGGATCAGATCTGGCTTGTCCCAAAGCGATTTGTCTGCACTATTAATACGAGACGTGTTGTCATTTTCCTTGGAAAGGCCCTCTGCTGCTTTTGTGAATAAAATTTGTCCAGCTTTTCCTTATGTTGGACTAGACCGGTTTATTTACACTGACATCTAGTGACTGTCGCTTGGAGGTGCATCCACCCGGAATAACTGCAGGCACCGTGTTACCCCTTCTCAAAGCCTGTTTTACAGCATCTGTAATATGCACCTGGAATGAATTTATCACTAAAAGAGATCATTTCTTTCCTGTATACTTGAGATATATCTCTTTAATCCACTGCAGCATCACCTCCTCATCTACCCAACCCTTCTTCTGCACACATACGATCCATCCTTTTGGTGCCTAAATATCTTTTAGCTCCCTCACACTATGAAAAATTATCATTGGAGGCAACACATCTCCTGCTGCAGAAACTGCAAGTGTTAAGGTTAGATGCTTTTTATCCGCACCAGTCATACCAATTCTCACACTTTTAACACCTTTCTTATTGACAGTTCATCCGGGAATGAGATAAAAGTACATAGGAATTTCATCCATGTTAATTATCATCTTGTCTTCGAAATCGTCTTCTTCTCTTCTTGCCTTTACGAATTTGTGAAATAATTTTATTTTCTCCTCCAAATCTTCTGGGAGATGGCTGAGCCATCGTTATCCATGAATGAAGCATGAGGTTGTGTCGCTTTTTGCGCTTTCATTTGTTTGCCATTTGTAGTCATAATTGACACAAACGGGTTTCGAGTTCTTCAGTGTAAATAGTATACACAACATTAACTAGCTTTAATAATACTTCTTGCAACCCATGGAAGCAAAATGATTGTCATTTGTGCTCATAGTGAATGTATTTCTAATAATGATTTTTGTTTGCGAGATATTGTCATATTGTTACCCTGGATATAATACACTCTTGGTTATTTTGTACCTTACACCGTGTCACGCATGAATGGCAGGTGCTTTCGAGCAATGAGGTTGATAATTCTCACTCTCTCATTCGTATATGATTTTGCTGAATCCAGTTTTCATTCTCATAACATTCAAACCTTTGAGGACAACCAAACATGATTCGTTTCTCAATATTCATGTCAATGACCAATGTGTTGTGTTGTCTGACGAAAGCAATAACACTATGGATGCATGCACTACAGATATGGAGTTCATGGATATATTATTCCTTTAATAAAACGCTAATGTCGACCAAAAAAGTGAATAAATGATAACAGTACAAGGTTAGTTTCTTTCATTTTATTATCAAATAAGCATTTTATTTATCTATGTTATTGTAACGTGGTGTGGCCGGGGGGGGGGGAGGGAGGGCAAATTGAATACAATTTATTTCCTAAGTCTTGGGACACATCATGTAGGTAAAATAAATATTCACCGTAAGTTCTGGGACACAAAAAAATAATTATTTTCTCGTGTCCAAACATATGCGGTAAATACAATAATCATAATACAATCACACCTCCCAACCTTCTTGCAGTTGCATCTCTTGGAAGTGTGTACACTTGCTCCAGCAGTAACTGACATTTGACAGGATTTGAGACCAAGCCCACTATCCAAGGGGAGACCACTCTAATCTTCTGCATGAAAGCAGATGACTTTTTAGCACTTTTGTTGACAATTGATGGGAGGTGGCATCTATCCAAAAGGAGACCACTCTAGTCTGACTTCTGCCTAGTCCAGCAGATGACCTTTTAGTAACTTTTATTTTGCTAATACAAAACAAAATATGGGATGAACTTCTCTTTAAGCATGGGGAGGATGGATTTGTAAAGTGGTGGAGATACTCTTAATGTGTTATGTTCAGTTCAGCTAAGTTCTTGTATTATCTGTGATCTCTGAAATATTTTCTTAAGAAATTTGTATCGCCTTCTGACATTACTTTTTGTGGCACACTGTTCATGTATCAAGGTCTTATATTTCTTGATGGAATCAGAACAAAGGGAGTTACTTATTGTTGCACTTTGAGTGAGTCCAGGGGACATATTCATTGATTATTATAGGAGGACTGTTAAATATTCCCTTCACAGCTCAGCCAAGGTACAACACTGGTTATTGAATTTGTATCTAGTGCAAATTTAAGATAGGGGAATGTGCATTGAGCGAAAGCAAGTACCTGTCTCATATAGACCACCAACCTCATTTTGATTTATTTAACTTTGCAGACCTGAGCTTTATCGAGCAGCCGGAAAGTTTGAGCTGCTAGACAGGATTTTGCCAAAACTGAAGGCCTTCAACCACAAAGTACTGCTCTTCTGTCAGATGACGTCACTAATGTCCATTATGGAGGACTACTTCCTGTACCGTGGATACAGATACCTTCGCCTTGACGGGACCACCAAATCTGAGGATAGAGGGCAACTACTCTACCTGTTCAATCAGGAGGACTCGCCATACTTCATCTTCTTGCTAAGCACACGTGCTGGTGGTCTTGGTTTGAACTTGCAGAGTGCTGATACAGTTGTTATCTTTGATTCTGATTGGAACCCGCACCAGGTTCACAAATTTGTCAACTTGCATAATATTATACATATAGTGCAGATCAAGTCGGACATTAATCCATATAAATTAAATTCAACACTGCTCTTAAATGATCTGGTTGTAAGATAATCCAAGTTGAGATTGATAGATTATGTACAATTTTGCATTGATAGATTATATACAATTTTGCACATTTTAGTGCAGTAACTAATACAATTTAAATAATAAAAGTGTGTTGAAACATTACGGATTTTAACTCCAGAGTTCAGTATTGCCCTAACATTAGACCCTCAATTATTATAACAGGCCCATGCATCTTTAGAACTTACCGGAGGTTTTTTTTTGTTTTGTTTTAAATTTTGAATCCTGAATCTTTTTAGGATCTTCAAGCCCAGGATAGAGCTCACCGTATTGGTCAACAGAATGAGGTTCGTGTGCTACGTCTGATGACTGTGAACAGTGTTGAAGAGAGAATCCTGGCTGCAGCTCGTTACAAGCTGAATGTGGATGAGAAGGTTATCCAGGCTGGTATGTTTGACCAGAAGTCTACAGGCAGTGAGAGACAACAGTTCCTGAGAGCACTACTGACCCAAGAAATAGATGAGGATGAGGTGAGATCATTTTGATTTCTGTTGTCTACCAGATACCCTATTCTAGTATACTCATGATTATGCTTTATTTGGTCAAGCCCACCATGGCAGAAGGTAAGCATGGCCTTCTTTGCAGCAATGTGCATATATGTCCTTATATCCATCTGCTTCCGAGACTAACCTGTGTCAATGTTGAAGGTTTGTTTGGGGTTTTTTGAGCTCTTCTGGTCAAAGATGGCCAGAAGAGCTTATGGGATGGCCTGTTAACATCTGTCCATCATCTATCTGTCCATCTGTTAGCACAAGTTTGTTAACACTACTCCTCCTCAACTACTTGTAGGATTGCCATAAAACTTTACACACACATTTATCCCAGGGTCTATGGGTCCCAAATAAAAAGGCTGCAGCCCAGACAGTCACTATGGCTGCAACAGGAACCACCTTGAAAATCTTTCTGACTCGACTCCTTGAGGGTTTGCACAATCTTGAAAAGTGCATGAATTTTGGTGTTTACTTTTAAAAGTACTTGCAGGAAAAATGCTTGAAAACACTCAGTAGTTCTGAAAAATGCTTGAATTTTGAAACAAACACATTTCTTTGAAAACCATCAGTTTACTGACAAATATAAAGAAAGAAAATAAGGATCTATTTTAAAAAAAAGTTTGAAACCCAATCACCATATGATTTTAATATCATGTTGGGTTGCTTCTGTATTCAGTAAGACTTCTGGTTGGGTCACTTGTGTCTTAAGTAAGACTTGTAGTTGGGTTGCTTATGTATTCAGTAAGAGTAGACTTTGGGTAGGGTCACTTGTGCATTCAGTAAGACTTCCAGTTGGGACACTTGTGTATTTGTTATGACTTCTATATGGTTATTAGTATTTCTCCTTGTTTGTGATTGTAATCATTTAGTGTAAATGAATGAATACAGTGTGACCCCACTATAGTACGCTCCATTATAACACGAATTCAGATATAACATGGTCGTGGTGTGGCTCCTGAAATTTCATATACATGTATTTTTCTCATACACGAAAAAAAAAATTCTTTCTTAAAAGTACGAAAAAGACAAAAAAAGTTCATTAAAAGGGAAGAGATCGCGTATGAATAATACAAGATGATTGTTACGTGGCTCCTGAAATTTTATATGCATTTTTCTCATACACGAAAAAATAGTTTTCTTCTTAAAAGTACGAAAAATAACGTGTAAAAAATTTATTCATGAATCGCGCAGGGCTTCGCCAATGTTGCAAATTGCATTTTTGTTTCGTTATTGGTGGCATTGTTGGTGATTTTCTTTTATTGGCGGCATTGTTGGCTGTTTAAACTTGTATATACAACCATTGGTTTGGAGTGGAGAAATTCAGAGGCCCCATGAAAGGAAGCTGCAAAGTTGATAAAAAATGCATTGAAATTTATCTATTGTTACATAAACAAATTCTTTGCCCATATTGACAAACCATCTTAACAGTGCATTGTTATATCATAATCCGCTTATGTTGACATCTAGCATGAGTACTGTATGTTTTGAGATATCCGCATTTTTTTTCAAATTTACATTTCTGGTAGCGGAGATCAACTGGACGAGGTATTATCTCATAATCTATCGTCGGATTTTCGGCCGCTCGCTAGTAATTAATATATTTACATAGACTGACATTTGTATGTGGATGGTTAGAAAAATTCCTCTTCTTTTCACTCAGAATTAAATCCTTCAGAACATTCACATTTTCTGTAGTAATCCCTGTCATCAGACCAGAACACCTGCGTCTCAATCTTCGATTGACCCTTTCTTTAAATTTCTGATGCATGCGTGGAAGGCTGCATCACTTCACTACCACAAATGTAAAAAAAAATAACAAAATATCCCCCCCCCCCAAACCAGGCTCTCACTTTTCTGTTCAATAGGCAGAGAGGAACAGTAATTACAATTGACCATACGACGGCCAATTCATTTTTTTTAAAAATGTACCCAGATAAAATAGTAGCTGAAATTTCAAAGAATACATTACCTTTGAAGCACTGATTGTTATGAAAACATACTAAGCAAATGGGAAAAAAATCAGTCTCAATCATGCAATACGATTTTTTGATGTTGCCGCCACAATAAGAAACGGGCATTTGTTTGGTTCTCCAAAGTTGTCCTTTAGTGGTGACTTCAATAACACATGCACCCTTCATCAAAGAAAGCTGACTACAATATTCAATAAAAACAAAGAACCTTTCATCAGAGGAAGTCAGTACCGAACTTAAATAAAAACAATGGAGTCTGATGAATTGTTTCATTTTCTAAAGTGACTGGAACACTTTTACTGTGCCGTGAAAGTTTCCTTTTTACAGTAAAAAAGTTTATGCTTACGAACTCTACTGAGGGCGCTTAAAACGCAAACTTTTAATGACTTGGGACGTACTGAAAAGTAAATGAGCTTCATCATTCGTTACGTGATTGTGCTATTTTTTTTCCACTGAATTCAGACCTATATGACCTGTGACAAAATTACTGAATATTTTAAATCTGTGTGTGTGCATATTTTCGATGGAATTACTTGTATTATGGATTCAATGTATGTGACATGATTCGCGGGTGAGTACACGGTGTTGATACTTTATCCATTGCTATACATTAGACATGTATATATAAACAGTATACACGTATATGTACCATTGCTTGGTTTTCTGAATAAAGTAAAATATTATATATGCCTTCCCTGTTTTCACTACAGGTGTATTTCTCATTTATTACCTCCCCCCCCCCCCATTTTTTCGAGTACATGCATCATTTCTTCAGCTAACTGACCTGGTTGCTTATAACACGGTTTGGTCTATAACACGGTCAGGTTCTATGGCTCCCAACTGCCATGTTATAGCGGGGTCACACTGTACTGTGTTGCTTAGGCCATTAAGGCCAAGGAAAAAAAAATCAGTCAAGTTCTTTGTGATGGGAAGTATATTTTCTAATAAGAAATGCAATAAGCACTCAGCTCACTTTATATGTGAGTAAGGTTAAGTGCTAAACAATGATCTGTGTGTTGTGTTTGTTGAAAGATGTTAAATCAATGGTATCTGAGGTCACATTAAATAATATTGATGGTATCTACATTACCATCAACTTATGTTCTGATCATGGTAATCAAAATCAAAGTCTTTAACTGGTATGCTTCTTGCCCTGGTGTCAATCAAAACAAGTTTAAAATTGCTTCTAAAAAATTAAAATATTCTATTTAGTTTAAATTATTGAAGAAATTTCATAGAACTGTTGCAAAACTGCTGGAATCGGGCAACTTTAGGGACTTGTAGAGCTAAAGTGGCCACCGCTAGATCACTGAGTATAAATAGGGACTTGTAGAGCTAAAGTGGCCACCGCTAGATCACTGAGTATAACTAGGGACTTGCAGAGCTAAAGCGACCACAGCTAGATCACTGAATATAAATAGGGACTTGTAGAACTAAAGTGACCACAGCTAGATCAGTGAGTATAACTAGGGACTTGCAGAGCTAAAGCAACCACAGCTAGGTCAGTGAGTACAACCAGGGACTTGAAGGGCTAAAGCGACCACAGCTAGATCAGTGAGTATAACAAGGGACTTGCAGAGCTAAAGTGACCACAGCTAGGTCAGTGAGTATAACTAGAGACTTGTAGAGCTAAAGTGACCACAGCTAGGTCAGTGAGTATAGCTAGGGACTTGTAGAGCTAAAGTGACCACAGCTAGGTCAGTGAGTATAACTAGGGACTTGTAGAGCTGAAGTGACCACAGCTAGATCAATGAGTATAACTAGGAACTTGTAGAGCTAAAGCAACCACAGCTAGATCAATGAGTAAAAGTCTTGAAGTCAGGTGGCAAGAGTGAAAAGCATAAAAGAATGAAATATCGATAATAGAAATGAATTCAGGATATTTGGCTTAAAACATGAAAAATTCATCAAGTTGGAAAAACTGTCAAAATAAATAACACTGATAGCTCCTTAAAATTATGTAGATGAGATGACTGCACCTCAACCCTCTCCCCCAAAACCTGTTGACCTAATTTCTTCACCCAGGCCTAGCTTAACAAAAAACACTGAGTTCTTGTTTCAGAATTAATGCATAAATGCCAACCATTATGCTTTTGGCATAATCATTATGCTTTTTCATGTAATTATTTCTTAGGCTCGCCTGTACAGTAGAACCTGTCATGAGCGACCTCTGCTATGAGCGACCACCTGTCATGTACGACCACAATCGTAATATACGGATCGATTTTATTATGTAAACGCTCTGGTATGAGCAACCACCTGCTGAACGCGACCAGCGACCGCGATTTCTTGGCAAAATATGCATTTCAACACTGCTATGGATGACCGCATCGCAAAAAACAGAGATCAACACTATTGACCTTGACTTAATCCTTTGTAAACATGAGAGCTCAGGATACATGTAGTATGCAAACAAAGTGCACATTAAATAACACTAAACAACCATAAGGCAAGATAAACACCACTAACCATCATTTAATCCTTTGTATCAACGACCGCATAAATAGTAAAGATTGTTCTAATACAGTATTAAAAAAAATAAATGAATTGGCTAGCTACCAGTTTTGTGAAATTTACAAGTCCGGCGTATGGTGTCATTTGTAAATTGCAGTAAACCAGACTAAAGTACATGTCACTAACCGCCATTGTAGTGACGAAGTCATGTGAATTGCCAGTAAGATAACCATTTTTCATCAAAGGGAGTAATGATGGACATAAGCGGTCAATTTAGAGGTTTGTATTTTTTCTTTACCTTTGTGAAAGCCCACACATTTCTGGTAGTCCTAATGTCCCAGTGATAAATCTTTTGAAAGGGCTTCAGTGTAGGGTTGAGTACATCGTTTGTCTTTCCAGTTAATCTGTAATGCCTGCGGGTGAATGAGGTCTTTGTCTTTAACACTAGTAAGTGAGAATCATTTCCAGATTGTTTTTTTTTTTTTTTATTATTTCTTTTGTTACAGTATTTCACCAAGCCACCATTTGTTTACCCGGGTGCAGATGGTCGCAATCTTTGTTTATGAATCTATAACGCTGGTGATTTAAACTTCGTCTCAAAAAAATGTATTGTTTCTTGATGAGTTAATTATTTTTTGGGGTTTCATTCATTGGTAAATAATATATATTTATTCCACATTTCCCCAAATCCTGATCAAAATCGAAATACATCTAGTCGTTATTACATCAACACTAATAACAATGGCAGAACCTCCGATGAAAGAAAGAAAAATTCTAACACTGGAAGAAAGATTTAATGTAATTGAAAGAAGTGAAAAAGGGGAGACAGCTTACAAAATAGCAGCCAACTTAAATGTCGGTAAAACACAAGTTCAGAATGTTATCATAGACAAGGAGTCCATTAGAAACGAATGGCAGAAAGGTGCACAAGCACAGAGGAAATATGCCACAGCACAAGAGTGAACAAGACACGCATCCATCAATGGAACTTCTTCTCAATGGCATGACATTGGAAGAATATGCCGATATGGACCACTGTCTAGAAACTGCTAATGATTTCTCAGGGCCAGACTGGGAGAAGGATATTCTTCAGAGAGGTAAATTGGGTACTCCTCCAACTGCTGATAGGGATAGTGACAATGAGTCATCTATTGGTGAAATTCTGCCTCTGGTTATTTCACATTCTACAGTCATAGAACATTTAAAGGAGATTAAAGAATATGCTTTACAGCATTTCAATCCCAAATTTTTGCATCTTTGCTCAGAAATAGAGATACATGTTCAGACCAATCAGCTGAGCAAAAAATGTGAACAAAGAAGTATAATGGATTTCTTAAAGAAAAGTGATTAAGTGCATAGAATAAGATATATAGATCATAGCTAACTGTGCAGTTTTTGTTGCATGTGAAACAACTCTAAAATTTATGGTCATGTGAAGTTACCTTATGGTTAGGATAAATATTACCTTTGTTTATTTCGCAAATCATATACATGTGCTAATATATGTACATATTCATGTGACGTTCAAATATAAATTTGATTCACATTGTTTGATAGATGTACACTGTATATCTTTATTATATAAAGTTATTTTGAGAGGAATGCATGCAATATTTAACAAGATTTTTGAATAAAGGATATGATACATGTACAGTGAGTATGGGTATTTTTTTCTTCTTCAACAGTGCTAACTACTGACCCTGGAAACCAGTCCATTTTCACACACCTGTTATGAGAGACCACCTGTCTTGGGAGACCACTTGTGGTTGGCAGAAGGGGCGGTCTCTCATAACAGGTTTTACTGTATATGGATTACACTTTTCTGGTACATTAAAAGAATAAAAATATAATAATAAAAGTTGTGCTTGTCATATTTTCATCATCTCTTTAATCCCACTCATCATATAAATTTCAGAATATTCTATAAAAAAAAAAGATTGCTGCATTTGACCATCCTAGATATATATGTGCTTTCCTTATTTTCTATTTATAGTAACTTTATATATATATGACACATTACCAAGAAAATAGATGGGTTTTTTTGCATCACAGATTCATTATATTGATAATATAGCAAATTAGTCTGTATTTTTAAAGATAATGGCACCAGATGCTAATCAGAAAAGGCTTGTGGATGTTATATGACTGAAAAATGTTTGAGCAGATGGATCTTTTCAAATTTGAAATCGTATCCGATTGGAAAAAGGATAAATCAACTCTGATTGACAGATCTGAAAGTAAGAATAGGAGTGATTTAACAAAGCAGTCAGATTGAGCACATCATGCTCATTGCAGAATTTGTGGAATTCACGATTATTCAGCAAAAGTTAGACATTTACATTTGGTAAAGTGAGTGTTGATTATAAATAATTCGTAGTATGTTTTGTGTTTGCCTTCTGCTTCTAATCCACATGGATTTTGCAGATTTGTGACAAGAATTTTGACCAGCTGCAGGACCAGGTTAGTAGCAAAATTAAATGTACATTTTTTTCATACAGTTTGCTGTAATTATGGCATGTAACATATTGATTGCACTTTTTATGCTCAGATTAATTACACTCTTTGGCCACTTACATTAGCGTTAATTACACTGCTATCAGGGTTGCCATGTGTGGAAATACTTAATTCTGATATTTTATGGACTCTGTATACCATAATCAACATTCTTCTTAAGTTTGAACACAGTTGCTTGAATTTTTTTTCGCCTTTAAAAGGTGTTTGAATTCCCAGATGGAATATCAGTATGAACCATATCCTCCTGAATGGATAGCAATATAGACATGGGGATTTCAAAAAAGACTTCTAATGATGTCTAGTTATTTCTTTGAAAACATTGCCATTTTAACATCCTATATGGGCTTCCATGGTAACCATCTTTAAAATCATTTTATTGCTGCTTCTGAATGGAAAATATAATGAACTTGGGTTTTCACCAGAAGACTTTTTATCATGTTGGTCAAGAATGAAATGAGGCTGATCTGATGTCCAGTATGGCTACTAGATGGTGGCCAGCTTGAAAATCTTGTCACTACTCTTAAATGGAAAGCCATTCTGACATTGGGTTTTCATCATGGTGTGTAGTTGGTCCTGAATGAAAAAGATGCAGACTTCCCTGAGTAAGTCCACAATGGTGGCCATCCTGAAAATATTATCTTTACTCTTTCTCAAATGGATGACAATATCAACATGGGATTTTCACCAGTAGACTTCTTATGATACCTTGTTAGTCCTAGATGAAATGGTGCCAGTTGTGCATCTAGTATGACTGCCATGATGGCTGTCTTGAAAATCTTGTCCCTACTCCCCTCTGGATGGATGTGATATTGACATGGGGTTTTCACCAAAAGACTTCTAGTGATGTCTTATTAGTTCTGTAGTTTTTGCATAAAACCTTGTTTATTTGTATCCCTCAATAATGAAAATCATTAATATGATTAAAAAAATGCTCATAACTTAATCATTTCATTCATTAATTTATAATTTCTAACCTGACTGTGACCTGGGTGGCCCTAACACTCTCATCATCTGTGTGTTTCATACTTAATGGAGTTTCCATACTAACATGGTGCCATATTAGCTACACTATGGGCAAGTCTATTTCTCTCAGGCAACAGAGTGCCGTAGTTCATCCTATTTGGTAACTGCCAGATAATTCTGTAAATAACCGTAAGGTTGAGACTTGAAAGTTATATTCCTTTGCCTACATGTACGTAAAAAGTACACCACTTCTTAATTCCACATGAAAGGCAAGTTTGTGGTTGGCATTCTTTACCTTTGCTTGATTCAACATTGTAAATATTGGAAGCAGATGATGTAGTATTTACCTTCTGTGTACATACATGTGTAGTCGTACATCCACCCCTTCACTGAAAATGGTCTTATCCTGGAAATGGAAATGACCGGCGAATAGGGTTGTCTTTTACACTGAAAACTTTCATTTGGTGTGAAACATGCAGATGATAACAGTGATAGGGGCCCCCTGGTTATGATCAGGTTTGAAATTATAAATCAGAGAATGAACTAAGGTCTGTGCCTTTTTTATTTCATTTATGCTTTTCATGTTTTAAATCGGTAGGGGGGTGCAAACAAATGGGGTGGTATATTAAGACTGTACTTGAAAATGGTGACAATGTGACACAAAATGGTAACAATATGACACCGATTATGTCCACTACATCAGCTAATTTTATTTTTGGCCATTAGAACCTCAGTCCCATAGAGGGCCTCATGATTTAATTTGTGTAGACGAGGATCTACTGTCACATAATGCACAGGAGGATTCAGGGAATCTGCTGTTCATTTGATTAATAAGAACAGACAGTGGGATTTAATACCATACTGTTTGAAACATGAGGATTTATTCTTGAGGGAATGTGATATATGGATAATGCCAGTAAGTTTGAATGTATACTTTACCTTCTTTTAGGAGGAAGATGAAGTTCCAGATGATGAGACAATCAACCAGATGTTGGCCAGGACAGAGGAGGAGTTTGATGCTTATCAGGTCAGTATACTAACTTGATGTCACGGGGATTGTAAATTCACTCACCCAGCTCAAAATGGTGAGCAAAAATTTCCAATGGTCAAGTGAATGTTCCAGACTCTGATTCAGTTCTGTCCAGCATTTCTTTTTAATGACAAGGATGTTCTGTCTAGAATATTGCCCACTGTGTTCAATGAAAGTCCATACTTTCTACCAGATGTTTGTTTTAGTTGTTTTGATCAAGCTCATATAAGTGCTTTGCTCACTTTTCACTAGTAATAAACACTTACCAGAGGTAGATCAGACTGGTCTCAGTTTGTAATTACTTTCAACTGGTGTTAGAAAGGTCACAGAATAAGTTCTAGAAAACAACCTTTCACATGACTGAATATAAGTTAACATCATCATCTTCTATATTTATTTTTTTTATAATGTCTGATAAGTTTATTCTGCTCAAGTAAAAAAAATTAGTATTTGCCTGATTGGGCAAGTAGATTTTTCTTTCAGGATATGCAATTCCACTATTGCTTTTTAGGACATTTTAATCTGGGGATATGCATGTGTGACAGATCGTTTGCTCAGAACCCAAGGTCTACCGTAATGCTGGGTAAGGGTTTATCATCTGTTGAATTCAGATAACCCATTGAGCCATTGCATTCTATCAAGACTTAATAGAACATTTTGGTCTGTGGTTTTTAATGCTGGGTCTTTGCCAGTCATATACTGAATTCAGATAACCCAATGAGCCATTGCATTCTGTCAAGACTTAATAGGACATTTTAGTCTGGGGATATGCAGTTCTTTGCCCATAATGCTGGGTCTGGGCAGTCATGTATTGAATTCAGATAATCCATTGGACCATTGCATTCTATCAAGACTTAATTGGACATTTTAGTCTGCAGTTCTTTGCCCATAATGCAGGGTCTGGGCAATCATGTATTGAATTCAGATAACCCATTGAGCCATTGCATTCTGTCAAGACTTAATAGAACATTTTAGTCTGGCAATATGCAGTTCTTTGCCCATAATGCTGGGTCTGGGTAATCATATATTGAATTCAGATAATCCATTGAGCCACTACATTGCATCATGACTTTTCCTTAAAGAGATTCCAAAAAGGGAAAATAGTAATGAAGAGCTTATAAAAAGGAATTATTGAGTTTTGAGGATCAGAGCTGCATATTAAAATGCCATCTTATTTGGGCTTCAGTTTACTTTTCCTGCTAGCCTGCATTTTTTTTTTAAATAGTTGGATCTCAAACAGAATAAGGGATAAATTTAGCAGAAAGTATTTTGAAAGGGAACAAAGGTAAAGAAAGGGCATATGTCATGTTTCAGTGCCATATAAAATTAAGTAAGTTTTATAATATAATATAACATCATTTTACTTTGTCAGACTGTTATGTAACCATTAACAAAGTCATCAAGTAATACAGCAAAACCAGTTTTGAGAGACCTTCCCCTATGCCTAGAAAAAGTAGTCTGATTATTAGTGGTCTTGTACAGGTCTTTGAAGGAGGACCAATTTTCAGGGACAGGATTTAACTGGGTAACAGCTACAGTTACTGTACACACAATTTGTTCTTAATAGTTCATGTTAAAATTGTACATGCATTGATATAAAAATAATTGTAAACAGCAGCAAAAAACGTACATTTGTAATAAAACATTTAAATTTATATTAGAGCAAATGTTAACATGTCTGTGATCAGTTTAACTGTAACAAGATCAAACACTGGGTAGATCACAGACTTGTATCATTGCATACAATTTACCCATAAATAATGCAAACTTAATTCATTCAGAATTTTATAAATTTTAAAGACTAAAGCCAAAGGTTTAATACACTGAGGACATAAACAGTTTAGAAACACTTGATAAGCAGATGATGTAACTGATGTACTAGGGTGAACAGATCATGAAATCTCAGACCATACCACATTTTGCGTGTTGTATGGGTTTTAATAACTGTAACATCAATAAAGAAACAGTTGAAATGGTTACAATGATTAGAATTAAGTCATCTGAAAAACTGTATTTTTAGAGACAATGACACAATTCAGCCATGGCTTTGCATATTAACTCCATACAGTTCATGTATGGTGTATTTGACACTCTGCATTGAAAGCCTGGTGCGAAAATTTCTCATTATGACATTATCTGCATTGTACGGGTTTTCACAGTAGATAAATGATAACGAATACTTAAACTGATTATGTGTGTCCATGATCGCTTCCTTTACAGAAGGAATGGTTAATCCTAATGAGAATTTAGATGACTTTGGCACCACAATGGCGGCGAGTGATATTTACTTGTGTCTGATTTACTGGCCATAACTTATGATATTACATCTAAAGCAATCTGATTAAAGCTTGTAGATTTAAGAAAACAAGTAACCAGCCCCATTTCTTTCATTTTATGATTATTTGTTTTTAAAATATGGGTTAAGAAAAATATGACAGGTGGTCACTTGTAGCAGAGGTCATTCTAATCAGATTTTGCTGTATTAAGTCATTGCAGTTTTGTAATAATCTCAAATTAATTTTCACTTGTCATGAAATTCATAAACTCCTTTAATAACACTTGCTACAACAAGCCTGTTGCATGTAATATCATTTATCAAAATTACAGAAATTATGTATCTAACCATGTAAGATCTATTAGGCATCATTTCCTTGTTAGACAGTGGGATATGCTAATCTCCAGTCTCTTGAATAGGCTTTAGTATGATGTTAAAATGTGTTTATTTGTTTACATTGTAGCGTATGGATATAGAGAGGCGTCGGGAAGAGGCCCGTAATCCCAAACGCAAACCTCGTCTGATTGAGGAAGATGAACTGCCAGCCTGGATAGTCAAGGACGAAGCGGAGGTAATGTTGTTTATAGACCTTTCCATATTCTTTGCTTTCACTTCATTAAATGTAAACTGATTTCTTGAACATAAAATTTTTGACAAATCTGGCAACTCATTTTTCACATGTTTAGTTTACATCTGATAGGAAAATTGTGCTACGGCTTGTGTATTGTAAGTGATCAAGTCACCAAAAGAAATATACGAACTGAATTTATTAAATTAATCAAATTTAATTTCATGCTCTACTTGAGTCAGCTTCCGATCCATTATGAATGATACCCATCCATTTATCTCTGAAACTATTTGACCTCATACAATTATAGTCTAGCTGAACATTATTTATTCCCTTCATACCTTTAAAATTTTAAACCATGTCTTGCTCCATCCACTAACATTTCTGTAATTTGGCAAAACTGCATTTGTCAACCATGAGTGCAGTGTTAAATCCATGCTATTATTAGGAGTTGAAGCAGTCTAATGTAACTGATAATCTGCATGGTTGTGATGCAGACTGTTGTGCAGGTAAGAAAGAAAAGTTGATACATGTCTACTGTATACACTAAGCAACTTACTGTTATAAAGTCTGCAGTTAAAAGATGAAGCCTGGTGACAGAGTTTTCTTAATCATCAAAATGTCATTTAAGGAGACTGAGTTATTTTATCCCTCTTTTATATGTCAAATATTCCTCAATAACACAGTCTGAATAAAAGTTGCTTTATATTTTTTTGTAAAATTCACAATTAAGTAGCATTTAAAATGTCATTTCTTTGACTGTATTTCAAAAATAACTAATTTAGACATTATTATTATTATTATTATTATTGACAGGAAGAGCTACTAACATGCATAAGGAATCTAATAATTAAAATATTCAGACAACTTGATTTTGGTTATAAATATCCATGACAGATAAAAGTAAAAATAGAAATAATATTTGTAAATAATGCATGGTATTTCTGTCTTAATTTTAAGATTAAGAAATTTATTCAGATTTTTATCTCTTTATGGAAATTTTCTTTAAATAGCAAAAGTAACAGTAACATTACATATTCCTTTTAAATGTTAGTAAATTTGGTTACATGCTAAATGCCATTTAAATAGGAATTGAATTTCAAGCATAACTACACTTCTGTTCAGACTGTGTTATTGTGATATATTTCATGTATAATAAAACAAAGATACCAAATGAAGGATATGTTATGATTCAGATAATTTTGTAACTGAATTTTCATATACCTTTATTTTAATTGTAACCATTGATGTGGTAGACATCTGGCATGATGTATACAGTATACTGGTATAAGTAAAAAAAAAATTTCCTGCATAAAAGTCAAGGTCACACACACACCCCACCTTATTATTTATATTAAGCTATCACATCTCCATAAAATAGCATGAATTAATTATTGCACTCTCCATTGACAACTATATTTTTCCAAATTACAAAAGTTTGGGTGGATGACACAAGGCATGGTTCTAAATTTGTACAGTATGAAGGAATTAAATAATTCTCAACTAGATCGTAACTGTGCCAGGTAAATGCTTTTGGATGTAATTGTGCCAGGTAAATGCTTTTGGATGTAATTGTGCCAGGTAAATGCTTTTGGATGTAATTGTGCCAGGTAAATGCTTTTGGATGTAATTGTGCCAGGTAAATGCTTTTGGATGTAACTGTGCCAGGTAAATGCTTTTGGATGTAATTGTGCCAGGTAAATGCTTTTGGATGTAATTGTGCCAGGTAAATGCTTTTGGATGTAATTGTGCCAGGTAAATGCTTTTGGATGTAACTGGATGCAGGTAAATGCTTTTGGATATAACTGTTGCAGGTCAGTGCTTTTGGATATAATTGTGGCAGGTAAATGCTTTTGGATGTAATTGTGGCAGGCAAATGCTTTTGGATGTAATTGTGCCAGGTAAATGCTTTTGGATGTAATTGTGCCAGGTAAATGCTTTTGGATGTAATTGTGCCAGGTAAATGCTTTTGGATGTAATTGTGCCAGGTAAATGCTTTTGGATGTAATTGTGCCAGGTAAATGCTTTTGGATGTAACTTTTGGATATAACTGTTGCAGGTCAATGCTTTTGGATATAATTGTGACAGGTAAATGCTTTTGGATGTAATTGTGGCAGGCAAATGCTTTTGGATGTAATTGTGCCAGGTAAATGCTTTTGGATGTAATTGTGCTAGGTAAATGCTTTGGATGTAACTGCCAGGTAAATGCTTTGGATGTAATTGCCAGGTAAATGCTTTTGGATGTAACTGTGCCAGGTAAATGCTTTTGGATGTAACTGTGTTAGGTAAATGCTTTGGATGTAACTGCCAGGTAAATGCTTTGGATGTAACTGCCAGGTAAATGCTTTTGGATGTAACTGTGCCAGGTAAATGCTTTTGGATGTAATTGTGTTAGGTAAATGCTTTTGGATTTAATTGTGTTAGGTAAATGCTTTGGATGTAAGTGTGCTAGGTAAATGCTTTGGATGTAAGTGTGTCAGGTAAATGCTTTTGGATGTAATTGTGTTAGGTAAATGCTTTGGATGTAATTGTGTTAAGTAAATGCTTTGGATGTAATTGTGCTAGGTAAATGCTTTGGATGTAAGTGTGCCAGGTAAATGCTTTGGATGTAAGTGTGCCAGGTAAATGCTTTTGGATGCAATTGCGCTAGTTAAATGCTTTTGGCAGAGATTGAAAGTGGGCTACAATTCATAATGGATTGAAAACTGACTGTATTATGAGCTATAATTCTAAAATGTAGGTACTTAAACCATTCTTAATTTATTGATTTGTTTTTTATTTATGGACTTTCTTGAAGGTTATTTACTTATTAATTACCATTGTTACTTGTAATAAGGCTTGATATGTACTATTTTTAAGCCCAAAGGATGTAATTATAGTTCATTCAGCTTAGCATCACAGAAAATTTTCATGTGAGTATCTCGAAATGTAGATAAAGTTACCAAATTTGTTTTGCACACAAATTTCAGTACCATTTGTATCAACATAGAGAGCATCCATTCTATACATGCTGAAAAGAATGCTGATCCTGAAGTTATAAAAGAGTCCAGTTTTGATGCAGGACTGACCTGTTATGGGAGCCCTTGCATATCATATTTAGACATTGTCTATTCATTTGACAAATTATAAACATATTAAATAGAAATTTAATATAATTTAATGAAAACTTGATGATGCAGACTGTTTTTTAATTACTTGTGACATGCGATGGCTGCCATAAATGTTCAGTATAAAAAACAGACTCCTCAGTTACTCTAAGATCAACATGGCAGATTACATGTACATGTACCAGGTTGTTTTTGTTGGAATGAGTGGTGTTACTCTGTTGAAATATTGTTGAAATCATTCATATGCAAAACGAGTTATGTAATTTTATCTATATTTTGAAATGCTTACAGTAAACTTCACCGAGCTTCAGACATGGATACCATTCACAATACTTCTGTCTTTATGTAGCGCTTTATACAGGACTGTAATATTTTCTACGTAGAAATTAAACTTAAATTTAAAATGTTTCCTTGATTGTTGTAGCATCAGTAGTCTGTCTCAGTTCTTACAAAATTTAGGCTTTATATTTTGCAAAATATTTTGTTTTTAATACATGAAAGTATCACAACAGATGTAATGATGTTAATGGTTATAACAGGTTGATAGACTGACATTTGAAGAGGAAGAGGAGAAATTATTTGGCCGTGGCTCTCGTCAGCGTAAGGAAGTAGACTATTCTGATTCATTGACAGAGAAACAGTGGATGAGGGTACGTTATCAAGATTACATCTTCTTTCTCAAACTTGCTCATCTGGATTTTTTTTAATTACCCAAACCACATGTATGTCCTGTAATGATGTAGATTTGGAATAGCACCTGGTGTAAAATTTCTGGGTAGTTTTGTGTTTGCAACTATTTCAGTCAGGTACAATGTCGTGGAAAGTAATGGAGTAAAACACTTCATGCCATCAGTTGCCAAAACTGTAAAAATTAAACACAACATTATCCAGAATCATATATTTGCACAAATACAACCCATGGAAATTTCCACCTACACATGTTCATCTAAATTCTAGTTTTTCTGAATATCTTTTTCATATCCACAAAGAGTTTGATAAACCAGGTTCAATTTAATTAAAATACTTTTTGAAAACTTCTTTCAACAATTAGTTCAAAAGGCCAGATTTTACCATTTTTTTTAAAAATTTTCATATGAAGTGACTATAGTAACCTGCACAACTCCCCCTGGATAGTGCTGGTATCCATTTAGCAGCTGAGTCAACTGGAATAATCAGGTTATTGTGTTTTACTCAGAGCACAGTAGCAATGAAGAAATCAGGAATTGTTATTGTTACAGTATCAGAGTTTTCTTGATCAAAGCAGAGCTCTGGTTTGTGCATTGTTTAGCTCTACTGCTATTAGACTAGAAGAACCTGTGGGATGTTCTGTTGTCTTTCAACCATCTTCCACCTGACTGTTAGCACAAATTTGCTCCTCATAAACTTCTTGGAGCATTGCCATGAAACTTAGCACACTCATTCATCCCATGGTCTAGTTGATCCTAAATGAAAATTGTGTTGCCTGGATAACCAATATGGTCACCACAGCAGCAGTCGTGAAGATCTATTGTTACTCCAGAATAGTTGTACATATCAACATGGGGTTTTCACTAAAAGACTTCTTACGATGTCTAGTTGTCCAAAATGAAATGGGCTCTTGGTGGCCAAGTAGTCTAGTTGTCCTAAATGAAATGGGCTCTTGGTGGCCAAGTAGTCGAGTTGTCCTAAATTAAATGGGCTTTTGGTGGTCAAGTAGTCTAGTTGTCCTTAATGAAATGGGCTCTTGGTGGCCAAGTAGTCTAGTTGTCCTAAATGAAATGGGCTCTTGGTGGCCAAGTAGTCTAGTTGTCCTAAATGAAATGGGCTCTTGGTGGCCAAGTAGTCTAGTTGTCCTAAATGAAATGGGCTCTTGGTGGCCAAGTAGTCTAGTTGTCCTAAATGAAATGGGCTCTTGGTGGCCAAGTAGTCTAGTTGTCCTAAATGAAATGGGCTCTTGGTAGCCAAGTAGTCTGAGGCTCTTGCCTTTACAGATCACTCACATCTCACCTCTGTCTGCATGGATTGGAGTCTGGACTCAACCAATGTGGTTATGTCAGAAAGCTTGCCAGTAGCTTCCATTGGGTCAGTGATTCTTTCCCTTGTCTTCCCAGGTTCTTCCTCCACCAAATATACATGGCTGCCATATATAGCCTATCATTTGCTGAAAAATGATGTTAAACCCCCACAACACCAAACCAACTAAAATGCAAATGGTGCTGATATGGCTACCACAGCACCCATCATAAAAATCTTCCACCAGAAAACTTTGTATGGTGTCTTGTTGTTCCTGCAAGATGTCTTAATGGTCATAAATGAAAATTGTACCAATCTGACTCCAGTATGTCCACCACAGCAGCTACTTTTGAAAACCTTTTTATTGCTGAAGAAATATTAGAGACAGTTTCAACACTCAGCTGTTAAAAGGAAAATACGGCCATATCTTGAAATCCTGGAAATTCCTTTCAGTCAATAGAGCATCAGTCCTGTCAGTGGACTCTTATTTTTGTAAGTAACTAAATGAATTACTTTTGATAATTATTTCCCATCTCATTAATGTCCAACCAAATTCAAAACAGTTTCTACTGGTGTATTCAATTATGAAATAAAAACAACAATTCTTTATTCATACTGCAGCAAACCATGAAGAATCATAGTGTCTTCCCCCTCCCTCCCCCAGTGAAATCAATAATAAATCTATGTTCTGTGCACTGCATAAACATGATTATGTATATAGTATTGATGCAAGGACCACAAAATCCAGGTAGTTTCAGGATAAATCTGATAATTGTACATGTGAAAAATGAAAGAAATATTAAATGTATTAAATTGCTTTTTGTGATCTAATAAGGATATTTGCTGAAATTCAACCGTTGTAAGGGAGTTTCAATCACAGAAAGCAGTTTACAGCTGCTGATTGTGACCATGCTGTAAAACCAGAAAGGGGCTTGGATTTAGCATATGTGATACATTTTTATCATCCACTTACTGCAAACTTTGGTGTTGGAAACAATGTAGGTTTTCCATCTTTCTAATTAACAGGCCATAGAGGATGGGAATCTTGAGGAGATTGAAGAGCAGAAGAGGGAAGGTAAGAAGAAAGGCGGTCCTGGGAGAAAGAGAAAAAAGGAAGTAGTGGAGGAGGTTCAGGTTCAGCCTGAGACACCAAAGCCCAAGAAAAAGAGGGGTAGACCTCCAATGGAGAAGCTGAAACCCAATCCACCTAAACTTGCAAACACACTGAAGAAATTATTGGATGTAGTCCTGAACTACAAGGACAAGTGAGTTTCCGAACTTACACCATGCATGGATTTAAAATCGAGTTCTGAAAGAATGTTGTACCTATGCAGTTCTGTATGTAAAGAAAAGTTTGTTTTAGAAAATGTTCCATGATTCTATTGTATGCATACAACAAAGGAAGAAGATCCTCTGTATTTTTGCATGCAGTACATAATTTTGTATCATTGTTTCCATTTACATATACTATCTCTACAAGAAAGAATGTTGTTGAATAGTTCAAGTTAAATTCCATAATTATTTGTCTTTTATCATTATTATTTATTAATGTAAATTGTACACCACTAATTTATTCCTTTCATGATGTTAAATTTTTTATTTCACTTGTTTTGGATATAATTCTTTTGTTTTTTTGTTTTTTTTACTTTAGATAAAATTATATTGTAGAATCATTTAAATTTCTTTCTGAAATACTGTAAAGAAATATAAAGGTATTTGTTCTTCCAACAAGTTGTCCAGAATTAAATTCATTATAGAAGATTAAACTTTACTTTTTATAAGTTAGAACTTGTACAACTATTGTATAGCCATTTTCTTGTATAATACGAATTTCCTCTTGTGAACGTTACTCCTGATTGTTTTCAGTGATGGTAGAGTTCTCAGTCAGGTGTTCTATAAACTACCATCTAAGAAGGAGTTACCAGAATACTATGAGATCATCTCCAGCCCTGTAGACTTCAAAAAAATCAAGGTAAATATTTTAGCAGAGAAACTGCATATTGCAGTAAATACAGGATAGGCAATGCCTGGGGCCCCTCCAGTTCTAGTAAGTCCATTGCCTTATGCTAAGTAAATTGACTGGGTTTGTAAAAAATAAATAAATAAATCCACCACCATGTTGATCAACATTGCCTGCAAAATTTTGAACAAGGAAATGTGGAATTTATATGATAGACTTCCTGAAAGACACTAGTAAAAATAATTAATATTCAGTCTCCTGCTTTGGTCCAGACGTAGGTCTCTCACCTCAAAATTATTTCCATATTTGTATATAAATGTGTCAACTTTTATTTCCATATTTGTATATAAATGTGTCAACTTTTATTTCCATATTTGTTTATAAATGTGTCAACTTTTTTTGCAGAGTAAGGCACTTGTCACATGAATAAAGAACAATACTATTTCTGTTTTCCATATTTCATTGGTAACCTGTAATTAGCATTCACTTGACCTTCATTAATAATAATGAGCTATTTGTGTGTTGAAATCCCATGCAGGTGCATACATTGTAATGCATATTGACCAGAATCTAAATGATTGTTTAACTTGTAAGTAAAGGAAAAGAGTCAGTAACTCATCAAAGGACTCACAGCAGTATTTGTCACATTGAATGAACAAGAATCATTATTTTAATCCATTAGTTCAGCAGATTTACCTGCCACTGATTCCACTGAAATATGACATGGGTATCTTCCTAACTGCTGTATATCCACTCAGTGTATTCCCTAGGGATGCAAGATTGGGAGTCAGAATACCCATTGGTGTCAGAATGGGGTGGTCAGACTGAGTTAAAAATGAACTTTGACATCAAAACTGGGAGTCAAATACAAAATTTGAGAGTACTAGAAGCATAAGTGAGGGTAAAAGGAAACACAGAGAGTCGCACAGTACTGTGACATTATTTATAAGACTTACTCTGTTCTAACTATGACTGAAATAAAAAATGTACATCATTTATTGAAGTGAAATGGAATCAAAACTTAAGTGACCAAAGGGACACATAATTGTTGCTGAAGTGCACTGTAAAGTTTAAACTGATTGCAAATAAATGGGTAAGTGAAGCTTATGGTGTTTTGGTAAAGTATTTGGTGTTAAATACTCCATTGTGAGTGCATTTACTTAGTATGGGTACCTGTATAGACCATTATGCAGTGACATATGTAAAATTGCAAGATGTTAAGATGGGACTGACATACTATATGTTCTGTGACTGCTGAGTCTACTGATGGTAATTTTTTTCATCACTGAAGTTCTACTGTTCTTTTCAAAACCAAATTTAAGTGAAAACATAATGAGTTTCAGCTTAAAATACTTAATAAGGGACAGAATAACTCGCATTTCAGATCAGAGGTTTTTTCTCGAAAGAACCAGGAAGTTGACAACCACCATGTGCAGAAAAAAATCAGTAATCTTAAACAGTGTGTGGAAATACTTACCTTGGCAGTTTTGTTCAATGTTTAAAACAGAATTCTATAAGTAATAGCAAAGAATACAATGACAGCTAAAGACAAATATTTTGGTTTGTTATTGAAAATATAATCCTGTTCAAATTTAAGTCAAGAAAGCTTTAATTTGGAACATGCTTGGCAGCGACAGATTGAGTTGCACGCTTCAGTTAGCAGGTTCCAGCAGATACACTTGATAGAAACTATCAGATCAGTTTGTTAATATTTTACAAAAAGGTTGGAAATTATTTTAATGAAATAATAATATCAGTGCCTCATTCCTTAAGTATTGTCAAATACATAATCTGGGCCAATGACCTTCATAACTGAAGAAAACTTGGCTTGATTCCTGAGGGAAGAGGTTGAGTTGTGTCTGAAGTACGGCAATCCATTAATGACATTCTGTTCTTTTGCATTTAATCCACAGCAACGTTTTAAAGAGCACAGGTATCGATCAGTAGATGACCTGGAAGATGACATTATGCTCCTGTGTGGAAATGCTCAAATGTACAATGTGGAGGGATCTGTGGTAAGTAAATAGAGACCTAAAATTTGTCATACTTTGAAAGTAGGTTGAATTCTAAATTTGTTAAGTTTGCACAGTTTGAAAGTAGGCCTAAAAATTCACATAATTTGAAAGTTTGAAGCCTAAATGTTTATAGTTTGTACAGTGTGACATCAGGCCTAAATATTGGTATAATTTGAAGGTTTGTTGATGCCTTCATGTTGAAATGTTTACACAGTGTGATACAGTAGGTTGCTGGTTTGACAAGAGGTTGAGGCCTAATTGTTTAATGTTTGCAGTGTGACAGTAGCCCTAAATATTCACATAATTGAACATTGAGACCTAAATATTTAAATTCATGTACAGTGACAATAGTTTAAATATGGGCATAATTTGCAAGCAGTCAGAGGCCTGAATGTTTAAATGTTTGCACAGTGCAAACAATAGGCCTCAATATTGACATAATTTGAAAGTAACTTAAGGCCTCAATGCTTAAACAGTGTGACACTAGGCCTAAATATTTGCAAAATTTGAGAGTAGATTGAAGCCTAAATGTAGGCATAATAAGGTTATAGGGAAGTTTAGTACAAGGAGTTTTCAGCCACTCTAGTTTACATCTAAAATTAAATTTGAATGCTCATTAATTTCAGATATATGAAGATTCAATAGTACTGCAATCAGTTTTTACAGAGGCCAGAGAAAGGCTTGAGAAAGAAATGGAATCGGAAGACTCTGATGATAGTGATAGTGATGATAGCGATGATAGTGATAGTGATGATGAAGATGAGGATGAAGAAAGTAAGGAAATTTCATCTCCTTCATCATTAAAATGAGTTTGCACTGTAAGCAGCATGGACTGTGCTTGAAACATTTCCATTTATTTGGATCAGAATATAAATAATGGATATCTGACACAGAAACAGATAATTCTGTATTCACTATCAAGCAAGAGTTAGCTGTCTTGTGACTGGAAAAACTAGTTTTGCTTCTGGTGCTCCTGTTTTGAGAGAAATAATGAATATTGATGAGGTGATCTTGTATCCAACAAGCTGTTGGCACATTAGTAACTATTTCTGATATTTTATTTTGCTTGCATCATCAAGATGTGATTAATTTATCTTCAACAAGATCTATCCAAATGATTGAAATTTAGTGCAGTTAGAAATAGCGTATTTTTTATGCCATGCAACCAATTTATTTTTTCTTTTAACCGGGTTCATTCATTGAAAGGAAGCAATGCAAATAATTCATTTATTGACTATTGAGAATCACAGGTTTGGTGTTACAAAGAGTATATCACCTTCCCAAATAATGCAAATCAGATTATATGAAATAATTTTGGAATAGAGCATGCCTACATTTCAAAAACAGTTTATGAAAAGGTTAAATTGCAGGCTAAGATAAACTCTGCAGTGATGTAATTAAGGATCAGAGTTTCTTTACACAATTATGGATGTTTGTTTGCAAATAATTTTTCTTCTTATATTGATTTTGCTCCAGTAAAACATTTCTTGTATTAAACAGAAAGTTTTTAAGTTTAAAAATTTATTTCCAGAGTTATTTTTAAAAACATTGCTAAATGTTAAATTCTTAAATGTTAAGCAAATGTTTGATATGTTTGGTGAAATGGAGTTGACATTTGTAGTATCGCAGTGTAAAAGTGTCTGAAATGTGTCATTTATATGATGTGTATTTTATATCATTTCAGTGCCACAACTCACAGAAATCTGTAGTTTGTTTCTTTAGCTTCTAATTATACAAGAAATGGTACCCCAATATGCTTTTCTTCTGAAACACATAGAGATTTAATTTACAAGCATAAAGAAATGCTTGGCCTTAAAATAAAAATGTTAAAACCATGTGACTGTGAAAACCACAAGTTAAAGCTAAGCAAGAGACTGTGTGTGAATAGTGTCTTCATCCTTAAAGAATTTATATCAGACTATAGCAAAATAGGTAAAATTTACATGATGCAAAGTTTGGGAGATAATTTACATACATTGTTGTTCTTACAGTACCATATTTTATTAATAGTGAAATAGCTAACTGTTGTGTAAGCGAGTATTTGTAAACAGTATTTGACCACTCTGGTAGCCAAAGTGGTTAGAGCATCTGCCTTGGATAGAGGAGATAACAGGTTCAAACCCTGGATGAGTTATACCAGAGACTTATAAAAATGGTACTAGCTGCTGCTTTGCTTGGTGCCCACGCATTAAGAGGTTAATATTAGGACTTGTTAGTCTGATGTCAGGATAATGTGACGGGATGGGACATGATGCTACATGTCTGCAGTATGATGCCCTACCATAAACTGTCACACTTGTCACGTATATGTAATTTAATTACTTGTGCATTAGTTTTAAATTCTTTTTTTTATTTTATTTTTTGTTTCATTACATTTTATTGTAATGATTATTTTCATGGGATTTGATATTTTTCCAGTAGATTCAGTTTGTTTAGAATGCACAAGTATGACTTAAGCACTATTTTTAGCTCACCCTGGTTCATAGATCTTGTAAACACTAAGTGGAAATGACTGGCTATTACCAAGGTCATTTTCAGCCCCCGTGTTAGCTGAGTTGTAAACAGCCTTTCTTTTTTAATTTATTTCCAGTGTGAGAATTTGATTCTTAGATAGGGTTATTCTAGCTACATGCTAAATGGCATTTTTTTTATTGCGATGTTTGAATTAGTGGTCACGTAATCCATCACGTGAGTCACCATGTGATCTAAAATCGAGGCTTAAAACAGCAATTTTGCTAGTAGATTGTCCAGTCGTAATTTTTACACCTCAGAGCTCAAGGTGTTTTATTGTTGTTGCCAGCTTGTTCTGAAGTTCGTTTATTTTTTGGAATTTAATAATGCATTCTCTAGAAAACTACACAAGTGCTTCATATTTATAAAAGTTCTGGGAGAAAGATATTCAGTGGAAATTTATTCTGGAGTTCTAAACGGAAACATTATAAACTGTGATTCAATTGAGGATCTATTGCCATCAGTATAACAACCTCATCTGATGTCATCGCCTCCATATTGGAATTTCATCGAGATTCGAACCTGGATTCAGTTAGAACTGTTTAGTGATAGGACTTATATTTTTCAATTTTAGGATTAATTTTTGGATTATATTCACAAACCGTAAGTCCTATTTCATATTTTTACCTTATTTTCTAGGGAAATAAATCATTGTTGTAAAATCTACAAAGCTTATTGGCTTCTCTTTTTTCTTTTGTTACATTTGTACGAGCCTACAGATGTCGTAGTGATATGACTAAAATTGTTAAAGCTACATTAAAAGTCTGAAAAACACACAAACACCCAGTTCAGCAATATCAGGCCCACTTTGTCCTTGTTTTGGTTCTGTGCATTTTGGTTATAGGAAGTGGGTCAATAGGTTAACTGTGCTGCAACTTTTAATTACATTGACATTTAAAAACATTTTGAGATAAAAACTTTACATGCAGTCAAAGCTAGAGAATACACATGTAACAACTTTATGGCTATTTTTCCCCCAGGTCACTGTGTACAAAAGGGATTGAGGACTAAAGGGTAGAAATAATAGTAGGTCATATTAAGCTGTATGAACAAAATCTTAGGGTCTTTTGATGGTGAATCATCCAAGTTGCTTTTGCTCACTTTGTGAGTCCCATAGAGAAATATTTTTCTCCCTCTTGTGAGATGACCAGTTTGTAATGAAAATTTGTTATCATCAGCAGTTTTTTGTTGGATTTTACAGCAACTTTAACATATTATTGACTGTATCATGCCAAGGAAATGGAAGTCAAGTGTCTTCCAAAAGTTCACACTGGCAGTCGACCCTTGATGGCCTGGGCAGGTATCATATCTGCTACCCTTGGATTACAACTCTAGTACCCAACTAAATGAGTCTTGTTAGGAGGTTAACATTGTGAAAAATGTACAACATAGCACCAGGATGAGGTGGACATCTAGGTGATAAATCTCGTTAGAAAGGGGTCGTAGAAGTTAATGACCTCTGTATTATATAATGTCATTTCAATTTTTTGCAGATCAACAGATAAAGTTGAAGAGTTCTAAGGAGGAGGCAAAGAAAAAAGACAAAGTGTCAGACAAGGTTTGTTTTACTTCTTGTGATAGGATTATCATAACATATTTGAACAGGATTAGTGTTATTTCTGAAGGGTTTTTTATTTGTTGCTTTTACTCCTCAAAATGAAAAGGTATTCCATTGAGACATGTGACTCCCAAAACAGGAATAATTTTTGCGATAACAGGGTTTGAAGGCTTTTTGAAGAAAAAAACTTTTGGTAGACAATAACTTTTATTTTTTTTACTTCCTCCATATGGTGAAATAAATTCAGGCACCATCTTCCACAGCATTCAGTTCAAGCCAGTATCACAGCTATGTAGTGTTCACTTTTCCAATAAAACACTGAGAAAATAATATATGGATTGCACAGTTGAACACAATAAATTCTCCTTTTTCTCCTCAACAGTCTGGATTCTTCAACAGGCTAGATAGCTGGTAACTGTTAATTCACAGTTTTTGGAGGTACCTGTTTTCATGGAGTTAATGTTATCTGATAACGTTTATTAGCATGAAAGCTTCACCATTTAAATGACTCGAGGATCATGTTAGTATTTTTTTAATATCTAATTTTCAATTTATTTGTTGCAGGGGAAATCAAGTGTCAGTGTAAAGAGAAAATCTCGGGGCAAGAAACCAGTAATCAGTGACGATGAGGAGGATGAGGTATGTTGATCTCGTTAAAAGTATGATATATGTATGCACACAATGTGACCAAATGTAAAATGATATTCATCTGGATTTTGAGATGTCCCATGTCAATGTGTGCATATTGTTGATGTGCCCCTATCAGCCTGTGCATATTGTCGAGGTGCCCCCTTCTGTGCATATTGTTGAGATGCTTCATCAATGTGTGCATATTGTTGAGGTGCCCCCATCTGTGCATATTGTTGAGATGCCCCGTCTATTTGTGCATCTTGTTGAAGTATCCCTGTCCATCTGCATATTGTTGAGGTGTCCCAGTCTATGGATATTGTTGAGGTGACCCTGTCTGTGCATAGTGTGGCACAACTTGTAGTACAGCACTCAGGATATAGACTTAAAACCTCAGGATACAATTTCGGTGGTCTGAAGATGTACGCAGCGATGTTGATCTCATGCTGGAGGAACTTAGGCAAGAAAACATTTTTGCTCGATTGGATTTAAAATAACAAAAAAGTAGGAAGATGTACATGTTTTGTTCAGAGTTGGTATAAGGAATAAGTTTCATTATGACATAGGGTTACCTGAAGGCAATCAGGCCGAGATATGTTCACAAGTCATATCAAACAAATTCTTTTCCCTTGACATGGAAAAAAAACATGAATGTGGTTTTGTATTTATTACAAATTTTGTCGTTTATGCTTTCTGAATTCTTTTAGCTTTACAGTGGAATGAAATTCAATTGAATTGGGATTTATAACAGTAATCTAAGAATATCTATGTGCAGACATCGGAGAAAACACCTTAATAGTTCCAGTCTGAATGACATGGAAATATGTATTGATCAGCCATAAGGGTATGTAATGAATGAAAAGTACTCTTTTAGCATTAGGTCAGAAAGTGTGAAATATGTGATTAGATTTTTAAAAAGACTTGTGCTTTTCTTTTTCAGGATTGAAAGAAATACACAAGACTTGGAACAATGAGCCATCACTTTGTCCAGCCTTCAAGAATTTCCCAATGGAGAATTGGTCCTGCTTTCATAAAATGTTTCTACTTTGAATCTCAGCTCAGACTTTGCATGCTGATTATTTATGATAGGATAACTGCATTGAACCTCCATTGCTGGAACAAGCTTGTTATTTGTGGGCTCATCATTGAGATAATGACAAATAAAGACTTCTAGTTATAAAATGTACAGAAGGACAAAATTGTGAGTTGAGTGTGTACTTAAATTGAACAGTTTTATGAAAGTGGGTCTGGAACAAACAAATACATTGGCTGCATATCAGCCGGAGGAAAATTCTATAAAATGAATAAATTATGTTCATGTGCATATACATCGATTCATTTTAAAACTTCAGACTTATGTGTATAGTATTAATGTTTAGCTCCAAGATTTTTTCTGTAATGTTTATCTTTTACAGAATGAGGTAATGACTCGCATATTACTTACATTAAGTTCTCAAATGTTGAAGCTGCCGGTGGTTTTTAAAACTGAAAATATACAGGAGATATTTGAAACAACACATTATTAAATGCCTACAGCAAAATAACTGTTACAATGCAGACATTTCTTCATTTTCAGCATTGAAGACCTAACTGCCAAACTACACATAAATTATGTTTCTGTTCAGAGACAGAGTTGCATTTATTTGGGTCAGTTTATATTAGTTTTTTCATTTTGAGATTGGAAAAATATAAAGAAATCGGATCAAAATATATCATTTTTCAGATTTAAATGGTTCAGATTTGTTCTTTCATTTATCAGATCATTGTGTTCATCTGTTATCTGAAATTATGAATGTGTAAAAATTGTCACTGCACAACATGTTTATCTTTTTTTGTCAAATGTTATTTTATATTGTTTTCATTGTCATGTGTAGAAGAATCATTTAATAGCACAACTCTGGTTTCATTTTCCTTACCTATATGATGGTTAAAGAATTAGTTTTGCTTCTCAAATAAAACCTTTTGAATTTTAAATTGATATTGTTATAAAAAAAGAATTTGGACCTGTTTGCCATGACTAAAATGGGGAAGAAATGCTCAGCCAAAAAGCACTATCTATTCATGAAGATTTAGTGAAATTAAGGGAACATATGAACTGGAAATCAACTAGGAAATAATAGGAAGTGTATTTAAATTTGATTATACCTGGTAATGTTGATGCCCTTAGTTTTACATTGTGTTCTTAAGAAAAAGGTAGAAAATAGGTCATAGACTATGTATGTATTTTTCATGTGATAGCTTTGTATCGAGTGCCAGTGGTACAGGACAGATCATTTACTGTAAGTGGTATTATTAAAAAATACCCTTTGTTTTGTATTTATTCTTTATGAATAAAGTTCAGAGTGGGTCATCATGATGCAAAACATTTCTAAGTTTTCCTTCATGACTAAGGACACATTAGTATCATATCTTGCTTTATGCAGTGTTGCTTCTGGAGACTTTTTATAACATTGCTTTTGTACATAAGTATGCTGTACTTGGTAATAAAGTTAAAAGGCATTGTTTTTGTTTTTTATTTTTTTGTGTTCATCAAAGATACAGTCGAAAAATCTACATTTAGATTAAAAGTCTCTCATGTATTAGTCATTAGCCACACTGTCATGTATTTGGTACCGTAGTGTGCAGTTCATTAAGATCCAACAACATTTAATGTTTTGCGAATGTCTAAAAGAGTTAAAACCTACAAACTGATTTTCTCAGTAGTGACTGGCATGACATATACTACATCAGCAAGATTAGCTGCTCTGTGTTTAGTCCATAAGGTCAAGTGAATTTATAGTATGTTCAATAGATTTTTTTAAAAAAAGATATCATCAATGGAGAATAATCTATCTTTTCTTATAAGCCTATAGAAAATGACAGAAAATTCAAATCTGAATTAAAAAAATATAACTAATGGTTTTCATTAAATTTAATACACTTACAACAACAAAAAAATAGCTGGTAGACTTAGTATTGTCAGATATCAACCACACCGATATTTAATAACAAATATACCAAATTTCTGTATTTAAAATCCCTTGGATGGCAAATAGTGTTAATTAGATGCAGTCTGCTGCTCTCAAATGTTCAGTAGGGGGTTTGAAGCTAAGGCAGGTGTCATTTTGTGTTCATCTTTGCACTCATTAGAGACTTGAAGGTACATTTTACCATTTATACATACTACATGCTATGTGAGGCAGTCAGTTTGTTTTAAGATTACTGAAAATTGTACATTTCATTGACAACTGTCTGGGGTTGGGGGGTTGGAAGCATTGTGTTTTAGCTTACAGGTATGGAGTAGTGTGATTTAATGGTGGAAATATAAAGTATATTAACATTTTTCCATGAACTGTATAAATGTAGGTCATGCAACATAAACAAAATTGCTTTAAAAATAGAAGTGGTACTCGAGAAATTGAGAACCCAAGGATTGAATAGTATGCTTACTAACATCTATGAAGCCAAAATGTGGCATTAAAAAGTAACCAGTATAAAAAAGGGGGGTTTTTTTGTAGCTGAATAGGACAAATTGCATTTGAATTGTGAGCATATCTGAGTTTTAACCATCTGAAATTACTTGTGTTATATATGAAACTGGCAAGGTGTCAACCATTAATGAAATGCTAAGTTAAGCAACCCGAGCTTGGTTGTGTCATCTTTGCATTTAGCCAAGATATATGCCAGTTTGAAATCTGTCCCCAGTATGTCTAAAAATATAAAGTAAAAAAATTATGCAGAATTCTTTGTAATGCCTGTATGACTGCATCATAATCCAAGGAGTGCCATAAAGGGTAATTTGTATACCTGCCCATACTTAAATGACCTCTATGCAAGTTCATCTTAATGTACATAACAAATTTTCTTAGTAGAGTTACTGTGACTTTCACATCCAGTAACTATTGGTTTCTTTAATATGCCTTTGCAATTGCAAACCATCCCAAAAAGTTCAGTCAAGGAACTTACATGAGAACAAAATTTATTCACCAAACCCCTTTTTGTTGGAGCCACAATGACTTTTGCCTTTGACCTTCTGACCCCAAAATCAACTTGACTCTCTTATACTATTGTACAAAGATCATTTTACTTCTTCCAATAGCCGATTTTTTAACTTTTCTTTACACAAAATGTCAAGCCCTATACATTGTTCTTTTAATTAAATCTCATCTGCAGTTACCATAACATAGTAAGTTTATGAAATCTTTTTGTAAGAAATTTGCATCTTGTGAATTTTGTTTCAAAAGCATCTACAGGTCCAGCACTTTGGAGAAATTTAAAACTCTACCAAGTAATTTTGTGGACCACACACACACACACACACACACACAGAGTGTTGGGCTGTGTCTCACAAAGAACAAAAATCTGCACTCACACAGTGCATTTGCAACTTACTGGTCCATCCTATGGAACGCAACCTCAAATGTATGCCTTTAGCTGCTATTTGGACTATATCTGCTGTTTACAAAACTAGGATTGACAAAGTTGCAAATGCATAAAACTAATTTTTTCATATACAACTTGTGTCAATCAAATCACAGAAATAACCATGGTTGTCTGAATAGACTACAGTTCTCAGTTTACATTTTGCAAAGACTTTCTGGTAAACAAAATGTATGATTTTTCTGTGAATAACAATGCCAACTCTCAAATTTTGTCTCACAGAAATAGCAAAGTTGGTAACAATTCAGAAAGTCAATTTTTGTGGAGAATATTTTTCCACATAAGTACCAAGCACTACTATTACAAATTGTGTCATAATTTTTCATTGCATTACATCGTGATTTCTAATGATGACATGAGGCACAAGTCCTAAGATGACCTACAAATAAATTAATAAATACTGTGTTGTTATTAGCAGCAAATTTTCAAAAATAAAATACATTTTATAAGTATGTTGTAGGGTAGCAGTTGTATTTATTAACTAAGCAGAACAAGGTTTAGTAAGTGACATGTATTTGAGGGTTAAAAATAACCAAGTCCACTGGCTGCATCCACTAAGGAAAAGTTTACTTTGAAATGTGCAGGTGATACAAGATTTTCAGGATTCTTCCAGTAGCTTTGAAATTGCCATGGTTGGTGCAACAATGTTACATCAGCATATTGGCAAGTTTTACCACAGTACAAGAAACTTGTGTATTTGTGGAAAATTGAAGTATGATACATCCTTAGTAATGTTAATGGAATGTTGTAGCCTTCATTACTGTGGTGTTAATGGAATGTTGTAGCCTTCATTACTGTGGTGTTATCAAGCAGCATGCCAAACTCCAAAATTACTATTAAGTTTTTGTGTGGAAAGGCTAGTGGGATTGATGGCGAGATGAAGAGGCCTAATTTAACCTCGTCGCTTTTATACAAAAAGCAGAACACACAGCATGGGCAAATGATCTGAACCCATGTGGATATTCCCAGGAAAATACTGCCCTCTCCTCACCTTCTGACACAACTGCACATGCAGGTTTTCATCCTAACCCAGAAAGGCTTAACCTGCAACTTACGAGTGAAATATAGACTTATTGGAAAATAATTTTCATACCTATATTTTTCCATGTCAAAAATAGATCCTTATATTTTCACATGTGAAAATATAAGATACCCATAATGCCATGCGATGTTTGATTAAGTGTGCCCACAAAAGTTGTACCTGCAGCAACATAGCACTTTGTGAGCTAGAAAAAATAAATAGAAACTACCTTACATTTCTGACATGGAAATTAATCTTTGATAAAGAAATTTGACTAGATGCTGTTTGCACCTCTCTCAAGCTATTTCCCCTTACTTCCTTGACAAAAATGACAAACCCGCTGTGATGCATTGGTGAATCAGACTTGCATTGTTTTCAAATTGGGTAAAATAGTTTACAAAATGACAAAAATGTAATTTACTGTGACAGATTAGGTCAACCTTAATCCTACCATTTTTGTCACGTATATTTATACATCAGGCTATGAAAGTGAGGTGAATTTACACAAAGGGGGTGGGGGTGAGCAGTTTTGCCAAAGAGTGAGCTAAATTTTCTAAACTTTGTTTCTGAAGCAAGTTTGGTATATAATAAAAAGAAAAAAAATTGTCTTTTTCTACGTTAATAATGGGATGTGGGAGGTCACGGGTTTGAACCCCAGCCGAGTCATACCAAAGACTTTAAAAAATGGTACTAACAGCTGCCTCGCTTGGCGCTCAGCATTAAGAGGTTAGTGTTAGGACTGGTCGGCCTGGTGTCAGGATAATGTGACTGGGTGGGACATCATGTTACATGTCTGCGGCATGATGCCTCAGTGCTAGACATCACTATAAACTGTCACACTGCAGACATCGTAGCGATATGACTGAAAAATTGTTAAAGCTACGTTAAAAATCTAAATCACACACGTTAATAATGTATATTTCACCTTGTGGTACCAAAAACAATACATTTTAACTTGTGGCTTTGTCACTCGTTAAAATAAGTTTTTAGTACCACACAATTAAATATATTTAGTATTAATGTAGGAAAAGAAAATATCCTCCATATATTCCCAAGCCCTCCTTAGCCATCATGATATGGGCATATATTCCCAAGCCCTCCTACAGTTACATCTCCAGACAACTGCTCCAGTATTAACTGACAACTGATGTAATTCAGTGCCAGCTCCAATATGCAGTAAAAACCACTCAGACTTGCATCTTAGCAAGCACTTGACTCTTTAGCACTTTTCTTGCATAAAAAGACAAAAACATGGTGCACATTTATCTTATCTTGGGAGGGTTGGATTTGCTAGGTAGTGGATGTACTCCCAACATGTTATTATTGGGTAAATATAGTGGAATAAATATTTTACTCCCATAATCTCCATCTCTTCAAGTGGCAAAGGCTCAACACGAAAGTGGGTAAACATAACTTATATTTCATGCTTTAATGACTTTGGGTCATTTTGCATTCATGTTTATTTCTCAGGCATCATGTACAATAGATGGGATTTATATCATTATACCAGTCTTAAAGTAGCTTGCTATGATCTACATTTTATGTTTCATATTCTAGGATAAATATTGGCACTCAACGTATTTCTCTTGCACTATTCAAGGAAAGGTTATGAAGTTTACAATGGGGTGATTTTCTGTAAGCAGCATAACAGTGTTGCAAGAATAGGTTATTGTGACCTATAACCTTCAATTTTTATTTTTGAAATTTTATTTTTCAGATATTTTCAAGATAGGGTCAGGAAACTTTGTGCAGTGTTGATTTCTCACAAAATAACTGCCATGCAATCAGAAGTTGGTCACTGTGGCTCAAATTCACATTTCCATGACTCTGTCACTTACTTTGAATAACTTTGGCATGCAAGCCGATTCCTCAGGTGCAGTCTGTTGTAAGATTATGTAACACTGTCAAGGGATTACTCTCTATTAATGCTATATTAGTGTACCTTAACTTTGGTGTACAGACAGACATATATTAGGAAAGATTAGGATAGATTGTGCTTGAATTAAAAATGTAAACACAGTGTAGTCACCAGAGATGTTTTCCAGCAATGAACTCTTAAACTTTTCCAGACAATGATAATGAAGACAGAAAAACTTTTGCAATGCTGACATCCTTAGTCAATCTGTCGGTCTTCCAACAACAGGCACACTGTCCTCCAAGACCTGTAACAAAGCTGAGATTGCAACCCTTTGAGACCAAAATGGGTTCAACAAAAAACATAAAACTTGTACATTCAATGATATGTATTAAAGTGTATACATCTATTATCTCACACTCACAAGAATACTATAGCAGTGAAATACTCAAGGTGATACACAAGTCAATAGTACAATGATGAACTTCATAAATCATACATCAGTGTCAGATTTTAGCAAATACTACCATGATTGGTTTTTGTAGTGCTAAACATACGTAGTCTAACTCAACCATGCTACACATATGTAGTCTAACACTACCATGCTATACGTGTGTAGTCTAACACTACTGTGCTACACGTATGTAGTCTAACACTACCATGCTACACAGTCCATATGACTAATATTCATGTATTATTATTATTACGTTGCCCTATACATAGTAGTCTGATGATTGGTGCTTCACCCCTCTTGTATAACAGTACTACTGTCCAACAATTGGATGGGTAAAACTGGTAACCATTCACCAATCTGTCTCAAGTCCAATACCACAAAGCTACATCGCCAAGTTGACTGTAAATCACACAACTCCAAAGCACTCGTAGTAGTTCCTTATTGCAACTCTCAGCTTAGATGTTCCTCAGAGCTCAAAAACTCAAATAGCCCAAAGCCTGGGGCCTCTCTAATTTCAGACTGGGCACATCCTGTAGTTTACAAGAGGTGCCTGTCGGGCTTGTGAAGATGAAATGCAGAAATGTATTTTCAAGAAGTCGACATACCTTCCATAACACAGTGCAATCTGATTAAAATCAGATCACCACTGTCCTACAAATTGTAACTCGGCATGTCATGCTAAAAACACGATTGGTGCTCCCAAACCCCCTGACAAGAAAACAATTTTCAGTAATCTTTGAAAATAAAAACACCACCATCAGTATATGCCTGTTACATGTAGCATATATAAACAGTCAACAGTCATGATTGTGTTACGTATATGTAATTTAATTACTTGTGTTAGTTTTAAATTTTTTTAAATTTAATTTTGTTTCATTATATTTTATTGTAATGATTACTTTTACTGGATTTGATATTTTTCCCTGTAAATTCAGTCTTTTGACGTAAAAGTACGACTTAAGCACTATTTTTAGCTCACTTTGGTTCATAGATTTTGTAAACACTAAGCGTAAATGATTGGCTATTACCAAGGTCATTTTCAGCCTATGCGTTAGCTCTGTTGTAAAGTTTTATTTTTAAATTCATTTCCAGCGTGAGAATCTGATTCTTAGATGGGGCTATTCTAGCTACATGCTAAATGGCATTTTTTTTTTATGCGATGTTCAAATTAGTGGTCACGTAATCCATCACGTGAGCCACCATGTGATCTAAAATCGAGGCTTAAAACAACCAATTGGTATTAAATTTATTCAGTCGTATCTTTACACCTTGAGGGTACAAGGTGTTTCTATTGTTGATGTCAGATTGTTTTTGAAGTTCATCTGTTTTTTGGGATTTAATAATTTATTCTCTAGAAAACTAAACAAGTGTACTTTTTTATAAAAAGTTCTGGGACAAAGAAATTCAGTGGAAATTTATTCTGGAATTTTGAATGGAAACAAACTGATTCAACAAGGATCTGTTGCCATAAGTACAATGACCTCATCGCCTCTATATTGGAATTTCATTAAGATTCAAACCTGGATTCAATTAGAACTGTTTAGTGACAGGACTTATATTTTTCAATCCTAGGATTAAATTTTGGATTATATTCACAAACTGTAAGTCCTATTTCCAATTTTTACATTGTTTTCTAGGGAAATAAATTATTTTGTTAAAATTTACAAAGCTTGTTGGCTTCACTCTTTTCTTTTGTTACTTTTGTACGAGTCTACACGTAACAATTGGAGCTGATGTAAAACTGTCATTTGGGCAGTTTAAATAGCAGTAACTAAAAGGCAAAGAGGTCCGGATTTCACATATTACTTAACTGGCTGGCAACAGCTAGTGAGATGTGTTTGAAGACTGCAGTGGGTGAGTACATTTTACTAATTTGCAAACAGGCACGCTCAGGACATGGAACAACTCAGTATAGGTAAATCAAAGGATGTAGGATGACAGCAGTTATTATGTATCATTGCTTCATGTGAAAAGCAAATTTTTAAGTAAATTAAGTTTCTCCAAGAATACTTATCCAATCACTTACGGATGCATTACTTTTATTGGGATACAACCATGTGCAACACAAGATGTAAAAGAGTCAAAGAAAATGCACAAGTCTAAGAAAACGTAATATAAACAGTCATCCAAATAAACAAAACTGACTCGTACATGAATAATAGACCACTGTATTCTATATCATTCAAAGAAAGTTAAAGCCCATGCAGATAGGAACCAGCTGATTGCCGATACAATCTAATTTAAATAATATCATTGGAAGATGTCCAAGAACACTAACATGATGTCAGTCTGTCTTAATATATTTTTCTTCTATATATCTATTGTGATATCTGAAAGTTCTATGTGATGGAAGTATCAACACGCATAGACGACAAGTGCTTAATATGACACCTTATAGTTTTTTGGTAGTATGCTTTTGACACAACTGAGTTGCTCATCGAAAGATGCATTTATATAATAATTTTGAGGAGTCTTGAAGTAATAGATTCCAAAGAAGGGATGGTAAAGCAACCATACAAATGTGTCCTGTTGACTGTATATACTCACTTGTAAGTCGGAACCAAATGCAAGCAACGCAGACCCCGATCTGCTGTCACATAATGTACAGACAGATCAGGGTCCATGTTGTTTGTTCTACTGATCAGTCCTAAGGAACTCCATGGACCTAGATCTGCTGGCACATTATGCAATGGCAGATACGGGTCATCCCAGCAGTTTGCAGCTGGATCCAACTTGCGAGTATATATGGTATATTTTCAGCAAAAATGTAACTATGAAGTGTAAATGTACCAGAGGCCATTAGAGGTGAAAGATGGGTTGTGCTGAATGAAAACAACAATACCAAAATTAAAGTTTTAATGAATATTATACACTGTACACAGATTTGTGCATGTTCCTGTGGAAACTTGACAAGAAACTTGTCTGATCTAAAACTGAATGCAGTCCCATCTTTTGTACCACAAGTGACTCAATCTGCCTTTCGGTAGAAAGTGTTTTTGGCTGCACCAGTTGCTTCCTCTGGTCTAATAGTTACAAAAACATCATCTGTTGGGTCCAATATGTAGCTCTGTCCAGTGTTCCTGGTTTCCAATGACTTCTTGGCATGGACTCTGTTTATGTATTTCTGAGCTACTTTGGCCCTTAGTGCTCTTCTATGCTGTGAAAAAACAGAGATAACAAGATTACTAAATATGGGATATTCATATTTCCTCAACCACTGATAATTATGTGAACCATTTCACTGACCGGGGGGGGGGGGGTAATTTCTTTCATGAAAACAAAATCGTTCAACTAAATTAAACTAAAGGATAATAGCTATGGTCATCACCCGAAGATGTGAACAAATCGCTTTGCTTGCACAAAGTTTCAAAGAGTTATTGCCCTTATTGACCTGCAGATGAATTGCAAAGCATGGCAAAATCTTGTGAATGCAAATAGTTTTGCAGATTTCATCAGATCACCACGATACTTGAACAATATTATGGTCATCATCTGAATTTAAGCATATCAACAAATCACTGCTCCCACAACTTCTGTACAAGTTATTGCCCTTTTTGTCCTGCAATTAAATGCAGAGTAAGACAAAATCTTATGAATGCAACTAGTCCAAGTTTTCATTGGATTACCATGAAACCTCATGCATGTTTTAGTCACCACCTTTGGGTGGTACATCTTCATAAATTTCTTCACAAGGTTCACATAAAATACGTTTTTCTCACAGGGTGGAAATCGACATGCTTGACAAGAATGTGTTCCACTGTCAGTGTACACTGGCATGGTATGCACTCTGGTGTTGACTCGACCTTAAGGAGGTATCTGCAAATCAGGTATGTCCATTTGATATATGATCGGCACAATACCACGTCCTCTCTACAATTGGTTCTATATGAGGGATACAACTCTCAAACACTTGATTTGAAGTTTGTTTGTTGAGTTTTCATTCCACATATTTTGCCAAGTATGACAAAAATGCCAATTTATGCAATATCTGACATTAGTATATCAAATCTTCCATTCAGAAAAGGTGACAGCAGGGTAGCTTTGGCTGCTGTATCAAACCAATATTACTAAGTAGTCTACATAATACTTTTCCCAGATTGTATCAGCACATCACATTTCTGTTGCTTCTAGGATATTAACAGATTAACTGTTAGATTTAAGATTCTGCACAGCTTTCAATGTGGAAAGTGAATCTGAAAAGATGACGAAATTTGTTTTCTGAGAGGTTTCCATGTAGTTCAAAAGCCTTTAGGAAGGCTGTAATTTCTGCATTTCAAACTGATGCATTATCTAGTAATTGGCTCAAGATGGTGCCAAGGGGTGGTTCAATGGCAGCTCCAACCTATCTCCATCTCTTGAACTGTCTGTGTACAGGAATGTATGGCTAGATTATGAGGTTCTAATTTAATTGAATTCACTCTGAAATTGGATAGTATTTAAGTTGAGGACTTCTGAATCCATAAAGGTAAAATATTATTGTGGGAGGTTTTGATAACAATGTGATCTGTGAATACAGAATTCTGCAATATCTGCCGCAACAAGTTTTTCTGCTTCTAGGTGAGGACAAATTCATATGCAAAAAGGTGGAATTAAATTTGGATTCTAAGTGTATGAGGTTTGGTATTCAGACCTGAAGACTACATCATATGTAGGATCACCATGAAACTTTGCACATGTTATGGTCACCATTTAAGATATGTAAATCAAGAAGCCCTCCTGCATTTTTTATTAGAGTTACTGCCCTTCTTCTTTTGCAGTAGCATAATAGAGAATCGTGGAATGCAACAAGTCCTACAGTTTTTGATGGATCAGTGTGAAACTGGATACATTATTAAGGTCATCATCTCAGATGGGCTTATGGACAGATCACAATACTCCTGTGATTTTTGTTGGAGCTGTTGTTTACTTTGACTTGAAGCCAGATACAGTGTATGACAAAATGCTGTGCATGCAACCAGTCTGACAATTTTCAATCAATTACCAGGAAACTTGGTACATGTTATAATCACTGTAAAGTTACACATAGAGAAAGCAATGTGTTCTCACAACTTTTGTTACAGTTATTACCCTTTTTTGGCAGCAGCTGAATGCTTTGCAAGACAATCATGTGAATGCAATTTGTGCATTTTGTTATGGGTCACTGTGAAACCAGTACATAATAAAAACTCCTTAAGTATGCAAATTCACTAAAATACACATGCATAATTCTAAAACATAAAATAATGCTCAAGTTGGCATTAATTCCATGAGATAGGCAGTAGAGCATCTTACTTAATACTGTGACCATACAATGTGGACTTGGGCACAACTGTTATGCTTTTAATGGTGAAGCAGGTTAGTTCTTTCACACCTAACCATTTTATTTACAAGTAAGGAAATATTTATCTGATTTCATTTAGGAAAAATCTGTTAACATGTTTCCTCTAATGACTTGTTCTCTCACAATTTTTTTGTTTTACAGCTACCTGGAGATATGAGATACTATCCTGACCAAAAAAAACTACAAATTTTATGGATCTCCATAAAATGATTTGTTCAATCCTAGTGATGCTGGTGTTCATGAACCTATCATGGGTCCAACTTACAAACCTAGAACATGTATAAATCAAACTTCGGCTGTAAACAAGAAAAACAAATCAGCTGGACATAAAGTTTTTTAAAATTCAAAATGGTTCTAAAAATTAGATTTGAAACCAATAGCAATGTACTGACTTCTTTCTTATTCCCAAGTAAAACAGTATAGATAATAACTGAAAGTGGTAAACAAAATTTAGTAGAAATATGATTTTGCAAGTTGATTTTTCTCCACTCACAGAAAACTGCAAGCAGTAGAAAAAATTCAATTTTAGCCCAGAAGAGTGTCTCCCAAGTTTCATGGCAAGTTATCAA
>JAECUM010002039.1:0-15312 GCA_016617855.1 Megalonaias nervosa
AAATATGCTGTAAATATTTAAGGCAAGGATACATTATTAGGTCTTTAAGTCTGTTCTTGCAGTTGAAATAGGTGAGTTTTAAGAGCGCTCTTGAATGAGATCACTGTGTCTTTGTGTCTAAGTGCAGTGGGCAATTAGTTCCACGTTGCTGGGCCCTGGTATGCAAAAGAGCGTTGTCCATATGATTTCATTTTCATAGTGGGAATAATGAGAATACGAGTGTCAGAAGAGGAGCGTAAGCATCTTGCAGGTGTGTACACATGGGTAAGGTCAGATAGGTATGTTGGACTGGAGCCCGTCAGTGAAACGTAGCACAGAGAACAAATTTTGTGTTTAATTCTGGATCGTATGGATAGCCAGTGCAGAGTACAGAGCAGGGGAGAGGCGTGATCTGATCGTGGTACTCTAAGGATGATTCGAGCAGCTGTATTTTGAACTTTTTGAAGTTTCTGAAGTAGATATTGAGACGAACCAGACAGAATTGAGTTACAATAGTCCAGTCTTGAAAGAACTAAGGAACACACAAGTGTTTTAGTGGCATCAACTGAAAGATACTTGCGAATGGAGCGGATTTGTCTCAGCTCAAGATATGCAGCCTTGCATATGTTCATGACATGTTGATGCAATGAGAGAGTACTGTCAAGAGTGACACCGAGGTTTCGTACTGACTGTGAATTTAATGTTGGTGTTGCTGATATTTATTGTCTGAGGTAAAGGATGTGAATGAGAAAGTCTTTGTGTTGTAATCAGGATGGGTTCAGTTTTATCATCATTCATCTGCAGCTTGTTACATGTCATCCATGATTTCACATCGGAAATGCACCTCTCTACGCCTTGGATGGTAGCTTCAACTTCAGCTGGATGGCTAGATTTTGTATATTTGGGTGTCATCAGCATACAATTGGTGAGACACTGGATGATGATCTATGACACTTGAGAGTGGCTGAGTGTATAGAATGAAGATAACAGGTCCAAGAACAGACCCCTGTGGAACACCACAGCATAGATCAACTGGGCTGGAGTGTTTTCCATTTGCGGGCACAATTTGTGTCCTGTTGACCAAGTAGGACTTGAACCATAGTAAGGCCGTATCATGAATGCCAAATACATGCTGGAGACGGTGAAGTAATATATCATGGTCTATAGTGTCAAATGCTGCAGACAAGTCAAGGAGAGTGAGGACTGTAATCTTTCCGCCATCCAAAGCAGAGAGAAGGTCATTGACTACTTTCAGAAGAGTAGTTTCAGTACTGTGGCAAGGGCGATATGCAGACTGTACATTGCTAAAAAGACTGTTTGAATTCAGATGAGATACAAGCTGGGATAGAACAACTTTTCTAAGATTTTTGACATGAATGGGAGATTAGAAACTGGGCGGTAGTTCTTTAAATCATTATGGTTGAGTGTTGGTTTCTTCAGCAGAGGCTTTACAATGGCAGTTTTGTAAAATGATGGGAATTCCCCAGATGAGAGAGAGGTATTAATAACATCAGTTAGTGAAGGCAGTATTCGATCCAAGCACTCTAGCATTAATAGATTAATATTCTGGTCAAATCTTCATTGTAATAGCAATATTGTCATACACTACCAAGGATAACGTTTATGTAGTGTGCAGGTGCGGTTAAAATAACAAGTCCAAAGATGGAGACAAAAGGGGGCGAGAGGAGAAGAATAAGCGAATCGACCACAATTAGTAACATTGTGTCAGTAAAATATATATTTCTTTTTACATAAAGTGTATTTTGAATAGGCCGACCTTCTGTGCCATTGTCATTTTATTCTTGAGAATCTCACAAGAAATGGGAAAGAGTCGGGATTCCTGTCTCGCCGATCGGGTCATTTCATTTGTTTTTGAGAATAAGCAAAGTTAACGATGCGTAAACTTAAATTGATGTTAGATAAGTTACAATAGACGATTATATATAATACAGCTTCTGACATTTGCTATTAAACTGGGGCAAAATTCTCACATAAGGTGGAGAAACCAGATAATTCCAAGAAAATATTCAAGCTCATATATCATCTCTATGCGAGACCTGAGAATTACAGGCTACTGGATGTAATTAAGTATATATTATGTACATCATATAATTATGTACAGCAATGTATGTTGACTTCGTCGTGCTATAACCATAATCTGGGCTACATATGGCTGCCCGTGGGTTCGTATCAGATACAAAATATTTAAAACGGATATTGGTAACTAAGACATTCCTTTAAACAGCTTTCGAAAGTAAATGAATCCGTGAAAGAACCACACTCTTGTTGCTAGCATACTTTATAAAAAGGAAAATTAAACCTTGCAGAATTATCGTTAAAAGCTGAGAAGACAATCTGTTGAGTGTGTAAATAATGTGAGTTTCTATTCTCAATAATTAGAGATAAAAGGCCTTAAAATACAAGAATATTACATTTGATTACAATTTACATATGAAAGGGTCGACAAATATAATAATTTTCAATGATTGCGAGCACTAAGCACATTTGAAGCTTCAATCTACACATTACATCTCTTCCGGAAAAAATCAATAACACATTCATACTTATGGCAAGCAATTCTCTAACTGAAACACTGAAGTCAAACTTACTTAATAATAAATTGCATGTTAAAACTATCTTGCATACTGTTTACTGTTCGGCATCAGTGTGGAAAATTGGTTTTCAGAAAAACTGCAAATAATCTAGACGTCTGCGGAATGGTATAGCATTGGTTATCATTATTGATGCCATGCAACGTTGTCAAATGTTGAAACAATTGAAACTTTTGAAAACGAAGCATCAATTCTCTGTTATCTCTCTGTACAAATTTCGCCAAAACCTTGTGCTAGATTAACTTAATAGTGTAATCTGAAGTGGAAAATACAACAACCTTTGCCTTCTGTTATGGTGCACGACAGTACTCAATGTAGCCACTTACCGACGTTTGAAACACCTTGTTCGGGAAAACTGAAGGCACTGGATGCTCTTTTGACAGCCCACTTCTATTCACAAAATGATAGAACACATTTGGCTGTTAGCTGTGTAAGTGAAATCTTTCCGTACTAGCCGTGACCGCTGAAGCTAAAGTCTACGTAGTTTACATCTTGCAGGAAATCTGTGCAATGATATTGTTTTCCCATCTACTTCTTTCCCTCTGAAATTGCTACAAATGCAACAATACTTGCGGGTTTTTGCCACAGGTATTCTTTGAAAGCTGATGAATGGGTAGCCCACGGAAGTTGAAGCGGCAGCTAACGCATGCGCAAAAGATGCAATGAAGAGTTCCTACTAGGGGGAGACAACAACTCTTATTGAAAGGTACAAAGCCCGAGACTCGAAATCACGCGGATCGAGGTGAGATCGCAGTTTTCGATACTATTTATACATGAAGTACTGTACGATGGGTATTTGAAACGTTCTGAATATTTTTTTTTTTTATAACTTTCTGTGTTTCATTAAACCTGTCAGTACATTTAATATTGAACAATAGACCAATAACGTTCTATTAAGGTATCTACAGCAGCACGTGCAGCATGCCGGAGACTTGCAGATATATACGTGTGATGCAACATAGGTTGATGACAGTGACCTAAAGCTGGCGGAGGAGGTGGAACAATTCTGCTGTTGAGCCAAGAGCATACTATAAAATCCTGGGGCTCTTAGAATACTCTCCTACTTGGCTAAAGTTTAAGGATGTAACTCCGAGTTATACTCTACAATCCTGGGATGGTTTCATCGTTTTAAAAATAGTTGTAAATCCGTGGAAGATGACCCATGTCCTGGAAGACCTCATCAGCGATTGATGAGCTAGTAATGGCTGCTGTGAGGGCTGCAATTGATGAGTATACTTAATTCGCAGTGGACGATATTTTTTTATTATCACTGGCATTACGTGAATTGTTTATTACGAATTACATCATATTTTTAAATATGTTTAAGAATCATCTGAAGCTCATAAAGTTTTCTACAAGATAGGTTCCGCATTTGTTGACTGCTTATCAAAGGCAGACTCGGGTTGAAAACGCTAAACAGCTACGTCATTACATGCCAAATGAAAATTCTAACCAAAAATGTTTCAGTGAAGTTGTCAAGGTGATGAAACGTTGATTTACTTTTCTAAACCTGACTCCAGATAAAATAAAACAGCCTGAATTGGCTGCTTGGTTATTAGTTAAACGCCATTTTTCAGCACACGATAGGCTAAATATGGAGGCCAGTATATTTGATAGTGAACGAAACCAGGAAAACACCGTAAAGAACCTCCGACCGGCGGAAAGCTACTGGCATAAACATTCGGATAGAGGTGAGATGGCAGTGATCGGTGAGGCAAGCGCTTTAGACCACTCGGCCACGATATATTACCAATCGAAAGAGGTTGACGAGTTATAGATCTTATGTAGCTGCATTTTGTATTACTTAATTTCCAAATGAATGTAATTTTATCATATTTAGCTGATAAATCTACTTCAAACCTGTTTGGTTGGCTTTAACAAATCAGTCTTTCACCCACCCCACTCACCACATCCCACAAGTAAAGTTAATAACAATATTTCCTTAGAAAAAAAAAGTTTCTGCTCCATAGTGGAGAGATTTAATGTTTATGGGTCTCGGGTTTAGAATAACGCGCTCTTCGTCACAAACAAACATATTAAATTGATATCACACTTTTTTACATTTAAAAATTTTTCATAAACCGAGTTCTTACCACAACTGAGTCGTTATCTTGAACGTTGCCTTACCAGTGCTACCAAGAATCAAGAATACGGTTCGAAAATATAATCCAAACTGCTGTACCGTTAGACGTCCAATGGCAACTTGTGGTATTAGCTCAGAACTCCGCCAAGAATAACTCTGTGCAAGGACGGAGGTGTTACAAGTAGTATTGAAAAATGTTCTCTGATTTTGAATTCGAGCACGATGGTCATGAGCACGGACTGTCTCAGTTCTTGCATTGAATATCTTTGACTATTTAAAATAATTCTTCATTGATTGCTTACCATTAGGAAAAAGTAGTAATATATGTCTTCGAATAAATAGTTTCAGAACAAACTTCACATTGTTCATGGTTGACAAAAATTACAAGTCCATGAACCGCGTATACAGACTCTTCAAACATCCATTTAACTGACAGGTCGTCAGAGCAGAGATAGTTCCGCCTACTAATTAACATAAAGAGTTATGTAACATTCAAAGCCTTTATTAAAGCAAAATGCTTGTATTAAAAATAAAGTAAATTCTTGGTAAATACTCATAAATGCTGTATACATTAGTGGTGTCGAAGTAAAACTTGCTCTCTATGGCCTCGCAGTCGATGTGTTTATTGTCTAGCAGTTACCATGAATGTATCCTCCAATAATGTGCAATAGACTAATTTAAAAAAAAATCGCGTCGTATTGCTATCTTGAGCACATTATACGAAAACTTAACCTAGCCAGTCATAATACTACTAATTAGCAGGATCGTTTAAGTCATTGTCAAGAAAATTATTTCATGATGAAGACGAATAGGTTTGAATTGTTAGTGGCTAGTGTAGAGAAATATGTGTAAATAGAGTGGAACGGGTGTACATTAGGAACTTACTCTGGTATAATTATCTAGATTTCCAAAACAACAACTCCAGCATGTATGTACGCAAAAGTTAAAATCGTCCACCCCAAAACGTTAGTAATCTATGCAACGATATTCCGCTATCTTTACGCGTACTAATCAAATCAAATATGTGCATTTCAAACTTACTTTGCGAATGATAATATGCATTAAAGTAATGCGTGTGTGAAACACGGAAACCATCTATTTGGAACATATTTATAACACGGGAAAATCTGAAAATTTACTTCCAAACTTCCTTCTGGACCTTTCCTCAGCTAAAGTAGACCTCTTTTACCTTCTGTTTATGCGTGCTACTTCTTACAGCAGTGGTTATTAACCTTTTGGACGTAGAACCAGATTAGGTTTGTGGTGTTAGCCTCAGCACCAATCAAATGCTAAAAAGCCACATGAATAGGAAATTTCAAATGATTAAGGTTGATCTGGACGACCCACTCAAAACAGCATGGCGACCCAGCTTGGGGTAGCGACCAATGGGTTAAGCACCACTGCCTTACCGTCTCGTATAACTATGAATTGGAGGCAGATGTGTGTTAACACTGAGATAGTTTAAGGTTTAAAATGAATATTTTTGGGATTTAGTATGTAAGATGTACCCAATATGTATAGCACATGAAATATTTGTATAACCAGTAGTACGTTAGTTAGTATTGTAACTGGATTTTATGTTACAAGGCAAATTAATAGTTATGTAGATTAATTTTATACTGTGTACCTGACTTTTGGCATTAATGATAGTTGTGCCACCCTGATTCTTGTAATGATTCTAAGTGGTAAACAAGATGTTTACTAAACTTTAAGTTCAAGAAGTAAAATTGTTTTAAAGTTAGTGAAACGTTCCGTTACTTTTACAGAAAATCTATTGCGTCGCAGGTCAAGGGGGTTTATATATAAAGTGGTCGGGTAAACAATTATTCCATCCTCTCTCATATCTGTCTTTGATAATCTATTATCAAAATTTATATCTGTGTTTCGATATAATTCTAGAAGAAATATTTATTTAAAGCATTCATTGGAATTACAAAGTGCTCTTTGACTTTTTGGACTAAAACACTACTTTGGGACTATTGAAGACTCATTCAAAGACATTCTGGATTATGTCATTGTGATACATCAAGACATTCAAGACTATGGTAATTCATTGGAACAGTTTTACTTTTGGACTTGTGATTAGACAGTTAGGATTATTTGGAATTTAATTCACAAAAATATAATCGTCTCTTAAATGTTCACTTTGTAACTTAGAGAAATAAATTATTTGTTGATTTTACTAAAGGTGTGGGTTTCGCTACCCTTCTGTCACATAGTTTAAGACCGCAGAGTCATACCAATACGTAGACATACTGAAACAAGAAATATTGAGATTTTAACATTGTGTACAGGACTGTAGGGTGAGTGTCTGCTCAATTAAGGTTTGGATTAAAGGATGATGTTTGGCAACAGCAATAGTCTGGCGTATTTTTTAATGTTAGAGTATGTCGTCGTCTTTTTAAACATTTTTTTCTTTAACGTGCGCTACATATCGTATACATGTAATCACAAACAAATAGTCTGCTGCGCGTTTTTTGACACTTTGAAGCTTTCGTCATATTTTCTGCCCTGAATGTCATGCAGAAGCAGAGTATTCAAATGTTTGTTCACATAAATTTTGTAAGCAATCCGTGTTGTTTGAACATGTCTTTTGCAAACTAAAAAGCGTGGTAAGTATTTCATTTTCTATTGTACCATATTATGACCTGAACTTTTCTGTTGGATGCTAATACTGTAGTCAAGTCTACAAGGAGGACTTGTCAATATTCTCGTATATTGGGAGCAACATTTCGTTTCTGGTGCTAATGGCACACAAAAGCGTAATTATTAGTTTGTTATAATCAGTCAGTCCTGTGAATATCTAAAGCCAAACATATTGAATATTCTGTAAACTATTTACGTGGGTTTTTTTTACACTCGAATCACTTGATTTAACTGAGAGCGAAGACAATTTTTGTTAGAGTTGCAGGAATGAGAGGTCCACAGCTAAAAAATTCTGTAAGAGATTTTGATATTATTAGCAAGTACTGTTATCCAAGCGATTGTGAGGAACAGCGACGAAAAGTTGAGTCGTTGTTGACAAATATACTGCTTGAGATTAATAGAGAAAATTCGGTGATAATCAACAGATCTAATCTTATAAAAACTAAATCTCGTGGTGCTAAGAAACTAGAACAGGAACGAATAAAGAAAGTTCATGATGAACTTGACGAACTAGCTGAAACAAAACAAACAAAAAAAAAAAAAAATTGACCACAATTAATCGCAGAATAGGAGGCAGTTTTGCTAAGTGTCAAATACTTCGTGAGATTGATATGGACTAGCCTGATTAAAGAAAAACATTATTTGAGGTCGCAGATTATCATCATGATGCCAATCCGCTGGTGACAGCATATCCGATACTAGTAGATTCTCTGACAAACAGCGATTATAAAAATATATTCCGTTTATCAGATAAACGCCGCATTCATAGCAGTAAATGCTATTTAGTCAAAGATTGAATCTTACAGCGATGCTGAACGAGATCTGTTCTGTCAAACACTTGATGATATAACAAGTATTAGCAATATTATCAAGCCTGCTGATGTAGATGTAGGTGATGATTTTATTCTTTACAGAAAAGTTTTATTAAAAAACTATAAAAATAAAGCTGGAAAATTACTAATGGAAAACAAATGCAGAAATATTAAAGATCTGATTGTTTGGTATCTAAACGTGTAAGAGAATGACATCAACTGTGACAGTGATAAACGTGGACTTCTATCTTTTGCAACAGCATATCCAATACTTGGACAACATCTAGTACTTAATATTAAAATTTCGGGTTTAGTTCTGGTAATAGGTTATATCGAATAAACAGAAGATACTGCCGAGATAGTGTGAATTATATCACTGAAATAGCAACAAATTTTAATCCTCCGATTAGGTTGATTCATAAAACTTTTTTTGAAGATGCCAGATATGAAGATACATCATCTGAGGTATATAATGACTATAAAAATTTTATTGCTGATCCTGTTGATAGCAAATTTCGCCTGCTGATTGATAAAGCTGCTGAGAAATCGTTTACTTCTGATCAACAAAATTACTGAAACAGTTTAATAACGACAACAAAAATTATGGCTTCGTTAACACTTTCTGGCTCTACCTGATCAACATCAGCTATCGCTATTTCTGTTTTAGGATCAAGTATAAAATTATAACATTCTTTTGCTACTTTGATCGATGGTGGGTCTGAGGAGATTGTTTATGACATTATAAACTACTAGTACATTAAATCATCAACGTATATATCTGAAACATTGTAAGACCTGGGTAAGGACTTTCAGCATTGAAAATATAAATCCTAAAGTAAAGATATTTGTTAACAGTATTAGCATCAGAGATGGTGAATTGTTGACTCCTTGAAATATAAACACCTGTCGCAGTGTACAATGTTGTCCAGGTTGTATTATCTATCGATCCCTCTAATCTCCAGTTGTACATACGTCCGACATTAACATTTAATCTACCTCGCAGTTGAAATTTCCATACTGCAACAGCTACTGGGGATTGCACTTTAATCCAAAAGATACTTGTTTCTTCGTTAGTTGTCCACTCCGGACCACCAGATATAGCGCTAATGTACGCACACGCATAATTTGGATTATTTCCAGGATACTGTGTTGCAACAAAACCCCAACGATTATGAACAGCATCAATGAGATGTGGAATATAATCTACACTATTTTTAGCTCGTTTTGTACTGCCACCAGCAGCAACACTATCTACGTATTGTTTATTGGTAAGATCGGATGCGGCAAAAGGTACATACGTCGAAGTAATCTTATTCGATACCATATCAATAGCACCTGTAATTGCACCACCTGTTGTTTTTTGACGTAAAGAGCATCTGCAGCTGTACTTGCAGCAGTAATAGCATTTGTTTTAGCTGTATCAACATAAAGTTTACTTGTCAGGTCGGAACCATTGATAGGTACATATGTTGTTGTCAGTTTCGACACGCCCATGTCTAACGTTCCCGTCACTGAGTCGCCAGATTTTATCACAAAATTGTCCTTAACAAACTTTACATTTGCTACAAAAGTGTCGTCGGTCAGGAAGCTAAGGAAAAAGTGCTACAAGAATTGGCGAACAAGAACAGAAACAGAAAGAGTTTATGGATATAATAGAGGAAGAACGAAAAATTAATTTTTATAAAAATACATACCTACGATAAAATAAGAGATTTTGAATTGATAGATTTAAGGAAGAGTGATGTGTGTAAAATTTCTGAATTACAAACTATTCTCAAAATAATATTAGAAGAAACAAAAGAATCTAAAATTACTCTTGAGGAAGCTGAAACATATGTCAATGCTTCTAATGCTTTAATTTTATTTCGATATTTTCTTATTGCTAATATTTATAGTGAGGTTATAAACAATTTAGTAAGAAATGCAAGAGGTTATGACGTGAGTAGTTATAGGGGGTACCGTAGCGTCAATGGGAATTAGCATTACAGACCCCCCACCCCCCGGGACCGTATAGCGTCAAGAAAAAAAAGCACACCCTGGGACTGTATAGCGTCAATGGAAATTTGGTATAGTGACTAGCACACTCTGGGACTGTATAACGTCAATGGAAATTTTGTATAGTGACTAGTACACCCTGGGTCTGTATAGCGACAAGAGGAATGGAACAGGTGGCATGACGTCACACTGGTAACAATGTAGCAAAAAGAGGAGTACTGTGACGTCAGGCTACCTGAGGGAGGGCTATAGACAAACACGAATCAAGAGTATTCGTGTATAAGAAGAGTAAGGGTTATATATATATATATATATATATATATATATATATATATATATATATATATATATATATATATATATCTTCGTTTTGATTGGAGACAAAATGAAAATTAAGATATTTTCGAAGCATTGGAAGTGGCCCTGAAAAGGGCCTTTGGGCTCTTCTTCTTTTATCTTCTCCAGTTCTTCCACCATGTCCTGATTTTCCCAATAATTCCTTTCTTCTTTCTCTTTTCTTCTTCTGTCATCCAGTCAGGATGTCCTACAGCTCTGAATTTTTGTTGGATTTTCATCCAGTTCTGATTGAGTTTCTCAAACTCTTCTTTCTTTTTTTGGTTTTCTTTGTCCTTTCTTTCTTTCTTCCACATTTCCTTGATCTTTTCCACTTCTTTCAGTACTTTTCTCATGAGGTCTTCCGCTTTCTTGATATTGTCTAAGCCCTTTTTGACAAAAGGCCATTCTGTTAAAGAGAAGATACCTTCCAAAAAAGATTCCACTTCAATGAAAATATCCAAAATCTCCTTCAAGGTTCCTACTCTCACATATTTCGGATAGTTGAAACCTCTCAACTTATCTGCTTCTTCCATTATTATCATTTGCAAATGATAACTTGCTGCTTTGAGTCTCGCCATAAAGTCTAGGCTGACTGGAAACCTCCACTCCTTTTGAAGTTTTTCCACTACATAGACTCCATCTACCATCCAGCACCAACTATCTCTTAACTTGTTGATTAGATCCATTTTGCTGCTCCTTTGTATTCTGTGTAGAATGGCGCGAATGACTGACTGACTGGATTATAGTCGCATATGCACAATGTGCTTCGCGACTGGTTATAGCCCCAGGCTGGGCCCTCGGAGGTGTGGGTATGGTGCCACCACTGCCTGTCAGAGCCCTAGGCTGGGCCCTTCGAGGTGTGAGTATTGTGCCCTCACGTCCTCCTGGGGGTTATGAGTATGGTGCCATCATAGCCCCCTAGTTTGTTTTCAGATCGTATACCCAGCAAGCCGACATGTCCGTAACGAGGCAAAGGCGGAAAGAGACCCGGAAGGGAGGCAGCGCAGAAACGGCCCGAAATCCCAAGGGGACAGCCACCCAAGGCACACCCAAAACCCACCACCCGGCGCCCCGGTCCAACGGCGGGACCGGTTTTAGTGTCAAATGTGGTCCAGTTGTGCTAGTGGACTGTCCTATGCCAGTATTGTGTGAGTCACCTGTGCAATTTATCAAGCTTTGTTGGGTTGTGAATTTGGTGTGTTGGATATAGATGGAGTTTGAATTTTGTGTACTTAGTGTACGTGTCCATTTTTCGAAATTCTCTACCAATCTGGATGGAGGTGTGCCCTCCTATTAATTATCCGTAATTAGGGATTTATATTTTTTTTTTTGCGGCGGGGGATCGAAAAGATCAAGGTTGTTTTTTTTTTTTGTTTTTTTTTGTCGGGTCTTCCTGAGCCAAAGTGAAGACCCTTGGTTGTCCATGTCGAGCTGTGCACTGCAATACCTCCTTCTTGCGAGGATTAATTGCTGCTCGATATGGTTTCGCTGTGCTTGTCCGATAGGGTTTTGTGGAGCAGCAGGTGGGGCTACCTGGACTGCCCCTTGCCTTTGAGTTTGTCCGTACCTGGGTATGCTATGCTTGTCCGGTGAGGCTGGGGGTTTGTGTGGCAGCAGGTAGGCCTACCTGGACTGCCACTTGCCTTTGTTATTATCCGTACGCTTGTCCGGGGCATGCTACGCTTGTCCGGTACGCTTGTCCGGGGGAATGCTATGCTTGTCCGGTGGGAAGGTTGGGGTTTTGTGGGGCAGCAGGTAGTGCGACCTGGACTGCCCCTTGCTTTGATGGTTGTCTGGCAATTTGAGTTATGTAGTTATAATCTTTTCAGATTGGCAAGTTATTATTCTTTTCAGATTGGCAAATATTGACGTCTTCTGAAGTGGTTAGCTGCGACTGAGTGAAAATGTACATCTTTTCTCTGCACATTTTCCCTTTTCTGTTCTCGATTGATGGTAGTCTCCAATGGTGTAGAGCGGGTGATCCTTTGGTGCGTTCTGGCAAGTTGTTGATCTTTTCTGCAGTTGTTCTGTGTAGTAATGTCCGTCTGTATTAGTAATGGTTTTTTTTTGGGGGGGGGGTTAAATATATATTTTAATTTGTGGTTCTTTATTTTGTTGGGTTACATTTTTGCCTTTATTATTTAATTATTTCATAAGTGAAATGGGGTGTTAAGTATAAGGGATTGAGTTATTATATTATTTTTGATTTAGTTCTATGATGGATTCTGCATTGTTATTGACCGTATATATCCTCTAACCTTATGTCTAAAAGCCGCTTCTATAAGGTTGTTTTTGTACGTCCTTAGCGCTGATCTACGACAAGTACGTTTAGTGTGGGAAACTAGAGATTCCATGCCGTACACTTCAATATGCTTGTATTCAGGTAGCGGTTTAGTGACTAGTCTTGTTATTAGTAATAAGATGACTCATTGATGGGTGTATACAATTGACTTGCGGGGGTTCGTCCTACTACTGCGCTGTATACTGTTACAATTCTATTGGGGTGAACTATAGGGCATGTTACTATTAATGAAAGTGGTACCTAGATGAAATATTAAAAAAAGTTGAAAAGATTTGTGAATTGCAATTAAGTTTTAAGTATGTTAAATTTGTAGCATGAAAGTGGTGTGTGTTAATAATAAATGAAATTCTTAATTTTAGACTATAAGCAAGTGTAGTTTTATTGACTAAACGAGATTTTGAAGTAGATTTAAGTTTTATATTAGTTTTAGTTTAGTGTAAGTATTAATGTTTTAATTATAAAGGATTTCTTACCTTTACGGGAGAGTATTGAGTAGACGGTGAGATAACAAATGTCAAGTTTAGTATTTATATAGTGAGTTTATTAATATTAAGGTGAAATATTTACCTTGCGCGGTAAGCAAGTCCTGAAGACCGCTCCGTTTATATACGTGAAGCACGGACGTGAAAGAAAACATCCCTTACACTCACTTCAAATATTATATACTATCCACACCAAAGGGAAGAGAAGAAAAACACACCCATATCTACTATCCACACAAACGTTCGCGAACGCTCACAAACACACCCTATGTACTATCTACACAAACGTGCGTGAACGCACATAAACACACACTCTACTATCCACACAAAAGGGAAGAGATGAAAAACACACCCATATCTACTATCCACACAAACGTACGCGAACGCACACACACACACTCTACTATCCACACAAACGTATGCGAACGCATTCAAACATACACACATACCACTAAAGGAATGAGTGTTTATAATTAAATTACTCCACATTCACACAAATTGGCAACTTGAATAGCCTCTCTTTTCTAGAGATCTGGTTAGCCCTGAGAAGGGCTGTTTTTCTAACTCCAAATACACCTAGTTAATGCTGGCACCTCTCAAGTCAGGCCCCACACACACAACATCTGCTCCAGTCCTACTCCCATTTTAAGGTTGTGGCTGGTAGCGCAGAGGGAGGTTGACTGGCTTCACTCTCCCAGTCTTCACTTTCAGGGATGGTGAAGAATTCCCTTTGTCTTCTTCTATTTTGTAGCCGGGGATGATAATGAGGTCTCTGCGGCTCTACTGGCACTAGTACTTGTGGCTGTGGCTGATGTTGTGATGGTGCTGCTGTGGGTTGTGGTGGTGTACTGACCATTGGCTTCAACTCACACACAGGTCTCAGTATGAGGTGAGGCAGGATCCCTCTCCTTTTCCACTTCTTCTTTCTTCTTTTTTTCTTCTTCTTTCTTCTTTTTTTCCTCTTCCTCCTTTTCAAGCCTGGCACTTTCCGCTATGGCCTCCATAACCAATTCATCTAAAGTACGCCTGGCATATTCCAGGTGCATTTAGAGTTCTAGAAGTTTGGCAGTTCTATTGCTCATGTTGACTGGTCAACATTGGGTAGCCAGACTGACTATCGCTCCGCTTTACATCCCTGGAGCACTGACGTGAAGGAAAACATCCCCTGACACCAACACTTGCAATGCCCATATCATAACCAAAAGACATGGAACGCGCGAACCTAAAAGAAACACGCACGTTGACTATTTTGACTTACAAACACAGACACACACTATCGGACAAGACAGAGAAACGAAGTGTGAATTTTTACTGACAAAATAAACGAAGTGCTTATAGACACATTTCTATTTTTTAACATAAACACATACATACTTTTTGGCAACTGAATTAGTGTGTCTTTTCTAGAGTGTTGGGGTAGCCCTGAAAAGGGCTGTTGTGTTGACGGGGAGTGATGGCATTCTTTTATCTTCTAAGATTGCGTCCCCGTCTGGCGGCAGGCTTTCACACAGGATGCGATCTGCTTCTTCGGAAAGAGAAGGAGAACTCTTTTGTGTCTCCTCGACAGTCGACAAAGCCTCTATCTGGTTCCTGCTGCTGTTGTTTTGCTGTTATCTTTGCAGCTTCTGAAGTCTGTACTTCTCCGTCCACTCTTCTTGTTCTTTCTTGATTTCTTCTCTGAAGAGTTATTATATCAGGTCTTCGGTCACTATTAACACCTGACAGTCCCTATCTCTTCAGTCTTCGGTATCAGGTTTTGCCTGACACGATGTAAATTCACGTAAGCTTCGTTCAGCTTGGCTAGTCTTGAAAGCATGTTCATCGGTGGACGAGTCAACCATGGATGGCCAGACCGGAGACTGCCTCGCTTTGTATGGTTCAAACGAGGACGCGATAGAAAACATCCCTACTGGGATTTTGTTGGGTCGGAACGCTATGATAGCTAATGTCATTGTGAGGGATAGAGAGAGAAGTCAAAAAGCATATATTCAGTGGTTTTTTTTTTTTTTTTTTTTTTTTTTTTTTTTTTTTTTTTTTTTTTTTTTTTTTTTTTTTTTTTTTTTTT
>JAECUM010002040.1:0-23277 GCA_016617855.1 Megalonaias nervosa
TACGTGAGAAAGCCTGCCAGTAGCTTCTCGTGGGTCGGTGGTTCTTCCCGGGGTTTTCCAGGGTTCTTCCTCCACCATTAATGCTGGCCGCCATGTATAGCCTATCTTGTGCTGAAAAATGGCGTTAAACCCTATAACAACACAACACAACACAGAGATGTCGTTATTTCTCATCAGTAAACGCATTCATTAGAAAGAGTTATCTCTTTCATGAGTTGCGATTGCATTCATTAGAGTTATTTTGCATTTCATGGGGAGCAATTTCATTCATTAGACAGAACTGTGCCTTTTCACGAGCAATGTTTGTATTCATTAGACAGAGTTGTGTGAGTGATTGAATTTATTAGACAGGGTTGTGATTCTTTCAGTCGGAGTGATTGGATAAAGAAGACAGAGTAAGTCTGGGCAACGCTGTGTCTATTTCATGAGTTGCCTCTGTTAATGTCTCACATGAAAGAAAAGCGAATTGATGCCAAACTGATTCGGATAACAACTGAGGTAAATTTGCATATGGCAAAGGTTGTTGTTTGACATCTTCTAAGTGTTTTCATGAACGGTTCCAGTATTGTAACATGTAGATTAAGCAGGGTTATTCTTGTTAACATTCTTTGCACATATCATACAATCTGCCACTTAAACAAGCATTTTAGATAACAATTTTTGTTTAAAAAGACATGTGGAAAAACAGAAATAAAATAAAATGGAATAATAGTCAAATGTTACGAAAGACACGAAACTCTTGTGCTTGTGAAAACGGTCACAGGCCATTGTATTTTACTATACTGCGCAGAATGTGTGTTTGCAACATTTTACATGCATTCTGAAAGAGTTAATAATTTAACGGTATAAATCGTGAAAGAAGAACAATCTAATTAAAAAATGGAATTCTAAACATAGAATGAGAATTGTAATTCTCACCTTTTAGCATATTCCTGTTTAATTTAAACAAAGCGTCATTCAGGATTAACTTTAAAGATTGAATAAATATTTAAGATCTTCTCCAAGGCCACAAATAAGCGCAAAGTTGACGGTAGTGCAACGATGATTGTTCGCCATTGCCGAAATGCGCACCATTTTATTTCCTTTGCTACCATACAAAACTCTTTTAAATTTCAATCGAGATTTTGAACATCTGGCCCCAGGAGAGGGGGACTTTTAAAACAACTTACCGCATTGTGAATTAAATCTGAAATTGTCCTAAATGTTATATCGAAACGCCGAATGTACAGAGTATTCCAAATGAATTCCAGCGGAAGTTCCGGATAAATTCCAATGCTGAATGAGCTAATTGCTATAAGTATCGAATGTTCTAATGTGCCAACAGTCTTAATATATCACAATGACATAATCCAAAATGTCATAAAATATATTCACAATAATTCCAAAATAATAGCTCAGTTCTAAATCGTTGAGCACTTTGTAATTCCAATGAATAATGTAAACAAGTAAATTAAATACTCTCAAATGAATGCAGCAAAAGTGATTCCAATAAAACTGACGAGGAATGAGTAATTATTACGTAAACATTTATTAGAATAGCAAAGACACAATAACGGTGCGAGGATGAGAGCAATTTTCCCATACAATCTGTAAAGAACTTGTTGTAGAACATTCTTAATTTCTGACTGAAAGCTACACCTTGTACCCAACTTCTGTAAACATGTTTACCTCCAAGTAATAAGTGAACATGTACGATTACACATAAAACATAGAATATAGACTTTGACCTGGAGTAATGTTCCATGAGCTACACACTCTGCGACAAAATGTCCAAGAAGAAGGCCAAGAAATGATGCTTTTCAAATGCGAGATATCAGTAAATTGTTTTACTGGGAATAATATTTCAGAGGCGTATCACTTAATCGGATACGTTCGGGTTATGACGCCGACATTTTGCTCTTGTTTTTATTTCAATATATCACTGTCCCTTACCTTTAATTTGAAGTCATTCTCATCTTTGTTGATAAATTCCCTATCATAGCTTCCCTTTCATATTTTGCCAATATAGAATGGCAGCATATCTAACTTTATTTTGTGCACACATAAATTCAGCAAGCTATTAAAATTTGTTATGTATGTAGTTTTGCATATCCTCTCAAAATAGTATGGCTACAACGTGGTATTGAAAAGAACTTTCACCGTGGTATATTTTATTTTTGAACTCAGCTCGTATACTATTTTCCAATGTTTTTCTTCTCGTTGCATTTTTATTTTAATACCTCTTATTATCTTTAAAAAGTTGTCATTTGGAGTGAGTTGCAGGTATATGAATGACACGTACATTTGAGGTCAAATATCTGGAAAGGTGTACATTTTTTATATTCCCTTATAAGTGAAACACATATTGTTGAAACACGAATACTATTGAGTGTAAATCCAAGGTTTTGTCATGTGGTCAAACTCGCTGTTTCTCCGTCTGTATCAGGTATTTTATTGTCACGTGCCTTCAAAAAGGAGGATCCTTAACTTTTTTTATGCAGTAAAATGTCTGTAGGTATCTGCGTGCTGATTTCATCGAAAATGAAATATTTCATTTTTCCTAAACAACAGCACAGTGCCGATCAGCAGATATATGTTTGCAATGCGCACTCTCGCACTGGGGTCCACGTATATGTTCTTCTTTTGTCAGCACAACATTGGTCAATTTTGTCCAAAAGTAACTGTCACCATTTTTTAAATATTTTGTAAAGTGTCCTGTATTGCACAAATATAATTAACCCCACATCTCCTCTCATGACTGTATATTTAATTAAGATAGAAATTCACCAGCACCGCCTGCACGCGGAGCAATTCTCTCTGCTAAGGATTTGGCGTCAGTTGAGCCAATTTCCTTTCTGGGGGTGAGGACGTGTTGTCTTTTTCTACAGAAATTCTTTCCTCGTGGTTATCGTTTCACGCTGTTAGACCTTCCTCGTTTCCTGAAATTTTGACCCAGGCAGATCGTCCTGAAAGTTAAGTATTTATTTTTATTAAAGTGTTTCAATTCTGCTTACCTTTCTTTTGCTATGCATTACGTCACACTCGTTCTGGGTCATTCCATCTATTAAAGATTGCAGCGTCATTTGAGATCAGAAACATACGCTAGATTGCGCCCCGATTTTAATATTCGTCGCCATTCTAAAAATTGTATGCATAGGGTTGGGGGCAGGACTGTCGACTAAATTATCAGGCACGATCGACATCGCCAATGGAAGTCGTGTACAAGATCTTAGGTTTAGCATCTACCTTGTGAAGTAAATATCAGGTTACAAAAAAAGTCATTTGTGCTTCATTGCCTCGTTTTACGGCAAGAGAAGGGGATAGGGCCAATAAATTAGACTTCTCCTACATAACATCGTACAGAACTAAAGCACATCAAGCAAATGCCGTTCTACGATTTGAGGTTGAGAGACACAACTATCTTGCATTCTGGAGCCACAATAATAGGTTCTCTTTTTCTGAAGAAGCTACAACTTGCATTCAAAATTTTAGTCGGGACGGCGTTCATTTGTCCAACAAAGGCCAATACCACCTGTATAAGGCGCTCAGAGGTGCTATTATAGTGGCTTGCAAACATGCTGCCGGCCAATAGAATAAGAACAATAAAGCTATATGTAGATATATTTCACATCGTCTCTTACATAAATTCATTTCATCAACATATGTGCCTAAGAGTGCTTTCTCCGTCTCTTGTCCTTGTCACAATCTTAAAATATTTTCGAAACGGATCTGCAAACGACTGCATGTTTGTTTTCTTTAATTTGGTTCCGTACCACTAGCTTGAGTTTTCCAGCTGGTTCCGTACCACTGAATTGTATGTTAGCCAACTGGTTCCGTACCACTGGATTTTATGTTTACCTTGTATTTTCTAGCTGGTTCCGTACCACTGGATTGTATGATTACCAGTTGATTCCGTATCACTGGCATGTGTGTTTACCGGTTGGTTCCGTACCACTGGACTGTGAGTTTCCTACTTTGTTCTGTACTACTGGATTGTGGTTCCGTACCACTGGATTGTATAATTACCAGTTGATTTCGTATCACTGGCATGTGTGTTTACCAATTGGTTCCGTACCACTGGACTGTGCGTTTCCTACTTTATTACGTAGGGCTGGGCTGTGTTTATCAGTCGCTTCCGCATGTTTTCATTTCCTACTACTTTCATGCTTGGCGTACTTGATTCCGCACCTCACTACTTGACACTTTATTGGTCACTTGAGCTTTCTGCTTCCACCGCTTCGCTCCATGTCGCTGGGATATGTATTGCCCAGCTCGTTTAGGCCCACTAACCTGTAATTGTTCTGTTGGCACTGGTTTCATGTTGCATTTCGCACCTCAAAACATTGACCCAAAATTTTCATAATAGTCAAATTTTGTTGTTTTTTTCATTTTTCCTTTCTTACTATTGCCGAGTTCGTTCCTCATCTCACTACAGTGAACAGTGGGGTTCATAATAGTACATTAAGGGTTATGCATTTGCAACGATTGCTTCGTACTAATACATTGATATTGATGTAATTATTAACTTTTTGTGGCATTCCTTACAGAACGCCCCTTACGAAGAAAGCTGCGGCAGCGTCCCAAGTGAAGAGAACCAGACCATCAGGGTTAAAAGTCCAAGAAGCGGCGAAGAGGACCCCCATCTTCTTAATGTTATAACCCAAGAGGTCTCCGACAGGCTCACCACCCAAGTGACATAGGAGATCAATTACAAATTTGATCAGCTGGTAGCTATGCTCAGGTCGTTGACCGAAAATAGTCCTCAATCTGGTTTTCAGCCTGTAGCCTCCGTAGCAACAGACAACACACCAGCAGCATCCATGGTCTCTCGTGCAATTGTGGAAACTACGGCTTCACTTACAAGTACAGCTGTGGATACAGGTAACGTCGTCCAAATCGTTTCTGCCTCCGGGGGTGCTTCCGCAATCACAGTTTGTAAGCTCGTCGGTCTCCCCATCCACTTTAATCCCTGATAAAGTTAAGGCAAACATAAGGGTGGGATCGTATACTGCTTTTTATACCCTCCTGAATAACTCGCAGGATGCGAGTTTCAAATTTCAGTTAGATACGCACAGTACTGGTCAAGAACTTAACATTGTCCCAACATTTAAGAACGTCCAACTCACAAAAGGACAGTGGATTCTCGCTTAGAGTAGGTTCACTAGTGTCTTATGTGAGAAACATCCCCTGGTTATTACCTCTCTTCCCCACCATATGGAAACTGTCCTTAAACTTGAGGACAGACGCGCCGATTGGAGGTACTATGATGAAAACTTTCGACAATTGGTTGCAAAGGAGGAAGCTAAATGGGGTTCCACACATCTAGAACTCTACATGAAGGCTGTGCAAGAGTCGAATCATAACAACTACACACAAGCCAATCCCTCACAAAGTACAAACACAAATTATCCGAAGGGTGTTTCTTTTATTTACCACAAAAGCGGTCGCTGTTCATTGGGATTTTCATGCAATTTTCAGCACAAATGCTTCAGTTGTTTCGGGGGACACGCATTCATTCACTGCCCCAAACCAATTTCTCATCCAGTTAAAGTACTTCCACAATACAGCCAGCAACCGCAGCGACCCAACAACCAGCTTTTTCGTTTCCAACGATCCGAACAACCTCGAAACACTAACCCAAACAACAGGAAACCTGTCGGCAAATAGTGCTGACCCTTTGCCTACCCCTGTCAAAATTGACCGCTTGCAATATTGGCTCCAAGATTTCGATCCTGCCAGAAAGGAATACCTTCTTTTAGGATTTCAAAAGGGTTTCGATGTTGGGTTAAAGGGGACATTGCAAACACACGTACGTAAGAATCTGAAATCGGCTCAAACTAATGCCCAAATTACTGAAGAAAAGATACGGAAAGTATTGGCAGCGTGTCTCTTTACAGAGCTTTTTCGTACAAAACCATTTCCCAATTTACCCATTTCGCCCTTAGGTCAGTCGAAAAGTAAACTCCTGGGTCTTTCAGACTCATTCATCACCTTTTCTTCCCACCGGGCGATTCGGTTAACGATGGAATTTCAACTCAACAATCAGCAGTACACTACGAAGGCATTGATAATGCCATCACATGTATAAAACAGCTGGGTAGGGGGTGTTTAATGGCCAAAACAGACATATCAAATGCTTTCCGCATTCTTCCTATTTGTCACATGCAATATCATTGTTTCGGCCTTTTGTTGCGGAACAGTTACTATTTTGACAAATGCTTACCAATGGGTTGTAGTTCCAGTTGCCAGATATTTGAGACCTTTAGCAATTTAGCGAACACAAAATTATCTATAACAAACATGACACATATTTTGGACGATTGTTTGATACTAAATACAACTCTTCTCCAATGCCAGCATAAGCTTGATCGCACCCTGACTATATATGCTGATATCGGCGTCCCTATGGCTGCGGATAAAACATTTGCCCCATCAACAACGATGACTTACCTCGGATACGAATTGGATTCCGTGAGAATAGAGGTCCGCCTTCCCACGGACAAACTTGAAAAATGTACTAAGCTCATACATTTATATCTGGCTCGAAATAAAATTACTCTCAAGGAGCTGTAATCCATCATAGGTACTCTTAACTTTACTTGCGCAGTAGTTTTGCCGGGACGAGCCTTTCTTAGGCGACTCATCAACTTGACAATTCGCATCTCAAAACCGCATCACCACATTATATTAACGAAAACGGTAAAAGAAGGTTTGAGGGCCTGGCAAAACTTTTTAACCGGTTGTAATGGTAGATCTTTATTCTTACCTGACATTTGGATGACTTCCGACTCGTTGGACTTGTACACAAATGCTTCTGCCTCAGTCGGATACGGTGCGGTCCTAGGCACACACTATTCCATGTCATTTGGGATCAGACATGGGCATATCAAAATATAACGCTTCTAGAATACTAATTCACGTTCTGGCATTTCAGATCTGGGGAAAACATTTATCCAATAAATGTATGTATTTTCACACTGACGACGAAGCCTTAGTTGAAATCGTAAACAAGCAATCCTCTAAGGACACAAAAATCATGCATTTCATTAGCAAATTTGTACTCTCTTGCCTTAAATAAACTATCTTGTTCAAGGCAAAACACGTACCTGGTAATCGTAACAAACTCGCCGATGCTCTTTCTCGCCAACAGATTTCGAATTTCCACGCCATGGCTCCATATGCGGACTCACACTCTCATCGCTTTCCGCTTCTTCCAACCTTGCCAAGCTATAGAGTACGCTTGACCATTTGCTTAAAAACATCCTTCACCCAGCTACACAAACCACATATAAGCGGGCTTGGATGCTATATAAAGAGTTCACATCAAACACCTTGACCGAGTTTTCTCTCCCAGTTTCAATAACCAATTTGGCCCTTTTCATAGCGCACTTAATCAACAAGAAATATGCAGTATCTTCGATATCCACTTTTGTTTCTGCAGTTATCTATGTACACACACTTATCGGCTTCGCGGACCATTCGTTACCTGTCCTTATTCAAAAACTGATTCAAACCATTCACAAAAGTAAATCTCTTGATGTTCGTTTGCCAATTGACAAAGTTGTACTGGATAAGCTTACAGATTCGATGATAGATACCATCTCAAACCATTTCAGGCGTACCATTTATTCGGTCATGTTACATTGACTTTCCATGCCATTCTCAGAATAGATGAGATTACAATGAAAGCGGTTGCACATCAGAATGATAATTTGATACAATTATCTCAAGTCATTTTTTCCACAAGCGTCTTACAATCACTCTTCGAAACTTCAAACACGGCTCGGGACAATCATATATTTTGCATGTTGCTGCCCAACAAAGTCCTGCTACATGTCCGACAGCTCATTTACAAGCATACCTAACCCTCAGGAGTAATACTCCAGGACCGCTTTTCATGAACCGAAATAGGCAACCAGTTTCTAGAGGTAGAATTTAGTACAGAACTTAGAAGAGCGCTTTGCTTTTGTGGCTTTAACTCTAAACATTTTAAGTCCCATAGTTTCAGAATTGGGGCCGCCAGTGAGGCGGCTAGAGAAGGTTTCAGTTACAATCAAATAATGGGATTAGGCCGCTGGAGATGAGATGCATTTAAGAAATACATAATGTTAGGCAAACGGGTTTCAGCTTTGTAACACGTCAATCACTTTTTCTAAGATCGCCATTCTGCCGTGTGTGTTACTGTCTATTTCAAGTTTTGTGGGTTTCGCAGACCTAGATCCCTGGTTATCGAATGTGCTTTGCTGGGATGGCATACACTCATCCCGGACTAATCTGTGTCTACCTGCCGTTTCGACCGCAAGGAGCATATGAGGGTACTCTAACAGTTTCGGAAGACCAACAGCGCATTATGGAAGTACGAGGATCCATTTTAAAGTTTCTTCCTAACCCTTCATACAGGCTGGATATATCATAACTACCGGGGCGTATGAGGGTGCTCTACCGCCCCGGCACTACAGAATTCATCGGTTTAGTATTGATCAACATTGATATTTTGTTTTCTTTGATGCTGGACATTTTTGTACTTTGCCCCACCCACCTTATTGTGGCTGTCAGAAATGCAGAAAGCTCTATTTGCTGTATTTTTGTTTATGGTGGTTGCAGCCTCAAAAATTTCTGCATTATACCGTATGTCTCATTGTTAAATTTCTTAGCATGTTTACAGCAGCAGGGAGGGTGGACCCTACAACTTTTTGCTTTAACTATAACAATTTGTCTTAATCATCATTTTTCCATATAATTAAGACAAATTGTTATAGTTAAAGCAAAAGTTGTAGGGTTCAACCATCGTACCGTGGATGGATTTGTCTTAATTATCATAGTAAGTATGTTCGTTATCCAAATATATGTCCACCCTCCCTGCTGCTATGGCATTTATCGTTGACTCGCCGATACATAAATAAGATACAAGGTGAACCCTACAACTTTTTGGCTTAACTATATAGACCTTATTTTTGAAATTAATGGTTCCTACGAAAGGCTGTAAAACAAAAGTTTTTGTCTTAATAATGAAAACTTCTCTAATTGACCATATTTTTTCTGATTTTTTTCACGTACTGGTCACTTAATTTTTTGTCGTCCACCCTCCCTGCTGCTGTAAATTAAACATCCATTATAAATATTATCAATAATGAGTATTGAAGAACCACACTCAGCTAAATTAGCTCGAGAGCGACTAGAGGCAATTAAAAAATATCTACCTGTTCGTGATTCTGTTAAGCAACAACTACAATCGCGTCAGGAATCTCAAGTTGAATTTGAAGAGGATACAAAAAAATTATTTAAACCTATCACTGAGACCACTAAAGGTATTCTACCTGTGTTAGAGAAAACCGCTGAAGCAACTGGAAAAATAGCAAGAAGAACAAAAAAGACAAAAAGAATTTTACGTGAACTTCCAGCCGAAATAGCTGCTGCGATGCCAGTCCCGGAAATACCCGAGGATGAAGATCAACCTGAAGGTGCTGAAATAGGTGATATAAAGGAACGTCTACCAGAACAAGAAGAAAGAATTAACATAAATGACAAATTTATCGAAGGTGCTATTGATTATATTAAAAATAATGTTAAAAATCCAGGAGATTTAGCTATGATTGCTGTGAAAAGTTTCAGTAATCGAAAACATTATTTAAAATCTGAATATGCTGATAAACCTATAGGTCGTGATAATTGGTACAAATGGATATTTCGTATACATTATGACGTTGATCAGGCTAGAAATAGTGATCCAAGATATATTGAGTATATTCATACAATAGATACTTATATTACCTTCATGCAATTACCGCCAGAACAACAATATCAACAACAACAAGAACAACAAAAACAACAAGAACGACAAAAAAAGAAACAAGAACAACAACAAAGACAACAAAAAACACCAAAAACATTTGAGCAATCACTTCGTGATTATCCAGAATTACCAAAGACACCACCGAAACCAATTAAAAAAACAGCACCGAAACCAATTGAGGAGGAAGAAGAAGAATATATTCCGTCAGACACCTCTCCTGGCGCAACTGGAAGTGGTCTAGGAAGTGGTTTTATTACCTGTCCTAATAACGTCCTTGCTGATGTTGATCGATTAGAAATCCTCATTGGAGGAAAACGAGCTGGTAATAATTCCCCAGAAATCATTAATGAAGTAGCTGATATTTGTAAACGATTATTTACAGGCGGTATCATGGATATTGATGTATATCGGTCTCTCATTAATGAAATCGCCGATGAGTATCATAGTGACTAAGTATGTAATTAGTGATAAAGTCACTTAATAATAAAATGATCATACACAATACTCGTGGACCTACCATGGTCAGGGTAATAAACTCTCGATTACCGGTATACAAAACGACCTACGGAGATGGATTAGGTGATGTTGTTCAGGGTCTGTTTAGAAGAATAGCCCCAAAAGCAATACCGATTGCAAAGCAACTGGGCATGAAAGCTATTGATGTTGTTCATGAAAAGGGTATAGGCGCTGTTGGTAATATTGCTAGCAAAGCATTCTCAGCAATTAAAGATAGACTATCAAGATTAATACGCAGACCACAAGCGACCCGACCTCAACCTGTGAAATTGGCTAGCACTGAAGTGATGCCCGCAAATGTCAGTAAAATAATAAATCAAGCAGCTAATCAAAAACTAGCGGAGTTAGCTGATATCCCGATGTCGGAAAAGGAAAAAAATATAACCGCTAGTCTGATAGCAGGAAGCGGTCTTCGAGTTAGACGAAGACGATAATAATAAAGATGTTTAAGCGCATATCTGACCCCGCGTTTGACATGGATGCACCAGTACTCAAAGATGAGTCTGTGCGCGATTTCAGTATTATTCTTATGACGCACGAATTCCAGATCAGCGTGGACGAATTGAATTACAGGTTCAGGATACAAGTGGATATTTCCTACCCGCTGAAGCATTCATTGAAGTAGAAGGTAGACTTTTAAAAACAGATAACACAGATTATGGAATTGGTGATCGATTTGGTTTTGTGAATAACGGTATTATGGCTTTGTTTGATAGCGCTACGTACATGATTGATGGAAAAATATTGAATCAATCCAGAAAGACGTTGACGTTGCAACAACAATACTTGGTCTGGCTAGATACAGCGATGATTATTCAAGATCGGCTGGCCCATCAATGATGTTTGCAAAGGACACAACTGATCAACCCGAACAGAGGAATGTAACAATGAATGCAGCTGGAACTGAAGTTGCATCAATGAATGAAAACTTCAACTTGGGATTCGCATCTCGTAGAGCAATGCTTGGTGATGATGAAAGGTTTTCTTGTGCAATTCCACTGTCACACATATTTGGATTCTGCAGAAATGTTAGAAAGGTTATTTTTGGAGCCAAACACACAGTTGTACTTGTGCGAAAAGGCGATGATAATGATGCAATGTGGCACGCTGTGGGAGAGGGCGCTGAGCTGATAGCTGCTGCAACTGCGGCACTTCATGGCAAAGTAGTACTAACAAAACTTTCCCTGTGGATGCCAGTGATGACTCCGTCAATATCTGAAGAAGACCGGTTGTTATCTTTTATGAGTCAAGGCGGTAAATCAACGTTGTCATGGTTAACAATGACCACAGATGTTGTTCAGAGTGCAATTGATGGTTTATTTACATGGCAGATAGCTTCTCAGCAAGGTGTTTCTGCACCAAGACATATATTTATTGCGTTTCAAAATACTGCACGAATAAATTCGCAAACACATAGTCACATGATATTTGACCAACTCGGTGTTTCTGAGGTTTCATTAAGGATAAATGGACACCAAGAACCATCCGAGGATATTTTGTTAAATTTTGCACAAAACAGTGTTGCACGTGCATATCATCGATTAATGACATTCATGGGTCGTGATCAAAATGTTGATACTGGTTTACAAATATCGCAGCGTGATTTTACAACGCTGTATCCGATTTATTACTTTTCACTAGAACACTTAGATTTAACCAGACAATCAGTAGTTGATATTTATTTTCGAGCTCGTGTGACTCGAGGAGCTATTGTCAATTACAGAGCAATAGCCGTTATACTCAGCGATAAATCGATGTTACTCGAAGGTGTTGGTGGACGAATGAGAGTTATTGATGCTCCAGTAGAAAACATGTAATTAGATCATCCATAATGATTATAATGTCATATCACCACGTTAGTGTGAGTCTGACTCCTGGTCAGATTAAAAAGCTGCAATCAGCATCAAAAAATAATCATGGAATAAAAATATCGCTAAAGCGAGAACAGATGACCGGTGCAAATAAACTATCGTTGACCGAGCGTCAGTTTAAAAACTTTAATGACGCTAAAAAATCAAATAAAGGCGTCAAACTTAATCTTTCTGCGGGCGCCATCAAAAATATCGCTAAAACGGGTGGTATATTTCCACTTCTCGCAGCTATACCAGCATTAATAGCAGCTGCAGCCCCAGCTGTTGCAAAGGCAGCTGCGTTAGGTGCTGTTGGAACTGCTGCTGGAATGGCGTTAAAGAAAGCAACTGGACAAGGAATCAAAAAAAAGGGAAGAGGTTTAAGATTACCAGGAACCCCGCCTTCGTGGTACGGAAAGGGTCTAAGATTACCAGGGACAGTTTACTAATAACACCCATGTCCAATTTTGATTTACTTAATGCTGCTAAGCAATTAAAAATAAAAATTTCAGAGGTGTTTTTATGCGCGATCAATTACCAAAAAAACCAAACGATATTGAAACCGGTATCATTAATCTCGATAAAAACTCTGGCCCAGGCACGCACTGGGTCGGATATACAATTGATCCACGTGGAATTATTTATTTCGATTCGTATGGATTAGCACCACCAAAAGAATTTTTAGAGTACGTTACCGGTGATATTCCAATCTGGTATTCAACGCTATCAACACAAAAAATAACTGATCCTCCAATATGCGGTCGTGAAACCTTCGCTGTACTTGATGCTGTATCAAAATCAGCAGTGCCACCTCATAAAGTCGTGCACGCGTTCACTACACTACGTCATAACACTTGAACAGATATCAGTAAATATAATGGTAGATATTTATGGAAGATCTACTCGCAAAGATAAGGAGAAGGTCGATTTATCTAAATATGCAACTCTTGATCAGCTCAGAAATGAAATCGATGATTTATTAAATATCACAAGTGTGGATCAAAAGGAAGTAGTCGTTTTTCAGGATAAACAAGGACGATTAAAAGCGAGTAACATACAACTACCAGATGTACTTATACGAATTCCCAACGCGGTTGTTAATAATATCGTTACTTTTACTGATCAGGGTAAAATACAGGATTCCGGTAAATCGGTTAACGATTATGTTAAGAAAACTGGTGATGTATTTACCGGTGACATTATTATGTCAGGAAGAAAAATTACATATCTTGGAGATCCAATCGCAGATACAGAAGCAACAACAAAAAAATACGTCGATGATCAAGAATCCAAATACGTGTCAGTGCGCGGTGGTATAATGCGTGCATTTCTCGACATGAATAATAATGGTATTAGTAATCTCAGAACACCAGAAACAGATTTCGACGCTGCAACGAAAAAATATGTCGACGATAGGGAAGTCTCAATAACGACTTCGTTAACGACAATCAATAACAGGATTGCTACATTTAGAACTGAATATAATAGTCACATACAAACATTTCTAAATTTTCGTAAAAATGTAAACAAAAATATTAATGAATTTTTTGGAACTCCACCAAATGTTATTATTAATCTCGCTAACATTAACACAAGACTCAACGATATCATTAGTGGCATTCCTAACATTATTCAAAAAACTAATCTCATTAGAATTCCTCACGGACGAGTTAACAATATCGTGTACACAGTCGCATCAGGAAAAGCAACATGGACACCGGAAAATAACACCCTTAAACATACCGCAGAGGTCACTGGTGTATATAGATTATCTATATTTTGTGCTGAAAAATTTACTGTATTTACCACATTTACATGGCGTCATTCAACCGACAGTTTTTCTGGAACTGTATCCATAATATTAAATAAAGATGTCGAGGAAACGTTTATGCTGATAGCGGATGATAAAAAGTTAACCACAGCAGATTATTGGTGGTGTATTGAATTTGTAGCTGAAACTCCTCAATTAGTTACCTAGATAAGTATAATGAATCAAGAGTCATTTATCGACGTTCAACGTCACAGATACGCTCAAGTATGTGAGTGTCAAACCAAACTAAAAAATATCATCGACGATTACACGATAAAGGTAAAAAAATATCGTCGTCGTATGGTTGTTATTGATATAATGGTATACTCGGTTTCTGCTGTTATTGCTGGAACTGGATTATTACTATCAACAATAACGATGACAGCGCCTGCAGTTGTAACAATTATAGTTTCAACGGCAACAACATGCGCAGGTATTTTCAGTATTATCGCTAAGAAAATATCTACGTGTACAAATGATAAACTAAACGAGTATATAATGAAATTGCACACAGCAACAGCCGCATACACTAAATTATGCTCGTATATTTCAGCGTATCTCAGTGATGGTAAAATATCCGATGAGGAGTTCGTAACGATAATGAAAACCTACGATGAAGCATTCATAATCGCTAGTGACAATAACGGAAAGATGGAGAATTAAATAATAACGATAATAATAATGTCAGAGTCGCGCGAATTACTTCAGCAGATCGTAGCTAATAAAACGCCGTCAAAAACTACTATGATATCATTAAGTTCAACCAGTCCTGAATTTAGCGTTAATTTTCCGACTGCAATTCCAGCAAAGGAAATAGCATTAGCGCAATTACGAGTTTATTATAGTTGGCCTAATATTAGATCAAAACCGTTTGGTGGACAACAACCAAATAATTCACTGGTATTTGCGAATAAAAATAAACCAGATGGAACACCTGATTGGCAAGTTGTTGGAATTTCAACGGGCAGTTATCAAATAGAACAGATTAATGATGAGTTCCAACGCAGAATTAAATCTATTACAGGGAAAGAATCTAAAATAGCGATCACTGTTCATGAACCAACATTATCAGCGGTTATTGAAATAAATTCTCCTGACTACCTCGTAGACATTTATCAGAGTTCGATCAGATCAGTGTTAGGATGGCCTGATGTTCCACCGGTTTATAATGGAGTTTCAGAACCAAAAATAGAAGAATTTAAAACGAGTGAAGAAAAATTCATTAAAGATCCAGAATATCGAGGAAAACAACCATGGAGTAATAATACAAGATTTGGATTTCCAAACGAAGATAGATATTACTTTACCGATTTTGATGGTAAAAGGATCCCCAAGTTGAATAAAGCATTATTTATTTTTAACACAGACACCAGGACGAAGATTAGTTTCTATACTGTTGATGTAGGATTTATTAAACATTTTTTAGATACTCTTAAACCCGAATACGATAAAACGTTTAATGATTTAAGAAATTTACTTATTTCATTATCACAACATTATAATGAAAGTGTAAAGCAGCAAATAATCGAGTCAATAAAACATTTAAATGGAATCTTATTCGATTTATACATCGTTAATCGAAGTATTATAAACACTGCGACTAAACTCGATGGAAATCGTTACACAAATCCAGAATCTAAACAAGTATTTCTTGATCATTATAAATAACAGAAAAAGATTTACAAACATTTGTTATACCAGATTTAAATAACGCTGAAATGAAGAAATCATTAAATGATCTTATTGAAGAATATTATCCGGGAGTAATTGAATCGTGGAAAAAAATAGCCCCACCACCGGTTATACTAAAACACAATAACAATCCCTTTGGTGACGGACGTCATATATCACCAGGTATTGTAAATATAACAACAACAATTGCAGTCAATCTGGTATGTGATGCTATTGAAGGTAGCTATCAGGTAGATCTTTCTAAATCTAGCCAGGCCCAGCAAGGGTACACATTATTCAGTTTTAGCCCGTTGGTCCCTCCCGGTTCGTTAATTGTATCAGAGCCAATTAATCCCGTGTACCTGCGAGTTCATAATCCGTTATTATCAAGAATACACTTTAAACTTACAGACCAAAGCAATCGCATTCTGGACACGAGAAACGAAGTACTAAATATAAACCTGTATGTGAAATCATAATGCGTTATTATAATACGTTTTTTATTATAACAAAAAAACATATCCGGATGTCTATAATACTATATTCTTTTGTTTACATAAAATCCGTGCACAATCGAAATCTATTATCTAAAAGGCTGTGGCTGCATATTGATTATTCCATAACAGCTGTGCGTAGGTTATTTTAAGAACCGCTATATAACTAAATCAATATCCGCTGTTACGGCTTACGCATAGACTCAATGTTATACAGAATTATATATATTTTTTGGAAACTAGAAATATAAAATTCCATTTTACACAAAAATGTGAAGTTTCAGTCCCTACGACACGATATATATCGTTTTTCGTTAATTATTTAGTGATCTATCTGTTTTCTGTAAGCATCGCTGTTAGTGAAGCAGCAGCGCAAATATACTTAAATTCAATTGTATTATTGATAAGAGAACGATGGCCGAAATGGTAAGACGGTTGGACGTAGATCGAACTCTACAGACTCTCGCGTGTTCGAGTCTCCAAAAATGCTAAAGATATTATCTTGCATTTGTCGACTGATGCTATTTAATTGGGGGAACCCGGAGCATTTCCTCGAAATCCACAACAGACAAAATACACTCTCCTATCATACACCCTTGAGGGGTGTACCTTTTACACTCCCCGGGGTTTTGTATGGGGGGAGAGTGTACAAAATCTGTTGGACGTAGACAAGATTCCCTCGTCATCACCATTTGTATATATTTCATAACCATACAATCATCATTGTATATAACCATAATCATCATTGCATATAACCATAATCATCATTGTATATAATCATATAATCATCATTGTATATAACCATTATCATCATTGTATATAACCATATAATCATCTTCATTGTATATAACCATAATCATCATTGTATATAACCATATAATCATCTTCATTGTATATAACCATAAATGTGACCTCTGAACTTGCTCGGATGTCAGAAGGCAACCGGGGAGTTCACAAAGGTCAAAATGTGCCGTCCGCAAAAATCAACATCATAACCATCTGTAAATATAATCATTGTTCATCAATCAGTTTATATGTGACCTCTGGTCCTACTAAGATGTTGTTTGACACCTTAGGGGATCACATGGGGTTTGTGTTTCGTCTTTCGAATTTCCTCTGGTCCTACTAAGATGTTGTTTGACACCTTAGGGGATCACATGGGGATTAATTCAGAATGCTCCTGAACTTGCCAGCATGTTATATGACAAGCTGGGAGTTCATGTGGAGTTGTGTTGTGATATATGTTTTGTAAAAAAATATTATTTTTATATTAAATAAACGCTTATTATATAATGAATTTTGAAAATATCAATGTCATTGTTTCTGCGATTAAAAAATTACAACATAACGGTATCAATATATCTGATAATCTTAATCCTGAAAAGATTCTATGTGATTTTGACTCATTACAACAACGAAAGAACGAGAACAGATTCACGCTATCCGCTGATTACAGGTTTATGAAAGTTATCCAGCAAGGAATGTTAAAGTCATTGGCAACTGTCACTGATGATCAGGTAAAATTGTTTGTGCCTCTCTCAAACGCTATTGACAAAATCAAGCTAGAATTATCTCATGGATACGATCAGAAAAAGATCATGAACTTTCGAATAAGACAATTAAGAGAGCATTGTGAAAATACGAGTGAAAATACGAGTGAAAATGACAGCGATAATGATGGACCACTGACTGTAATTATGGCTAAACAAAATCCTTGGGAAAATTAACGTTTCAGTAGGTATCATAGATTTGGATATGTTTCGCATTGTGGATACCTCATATTGTATCCCAACCATTATATTTCAGTAGGTATCAAGTAATTATTTGGTAATATTAAAAATACGGTAGACTAAACGTATTGAAACCTAATTTTTTGCAAAAATCTTTTGGAAAAGGCAGATTTCTGCATAGTTTCTGCCACGTATTGTACTGAAGGTGGTACTATGTCAAAATATTTGGCAGCAGAATTAATTGACTTGAACACAATTTCTTCACCATCTGCATTTACAGATTTAACAGGTCTTGCAAATCGTGCGCCGCCAGTGTTTCCAAACTTACAGTTTTCACTTTGCGTGATAATACGTAGATTTCCAAGTGAATTATCAAGCTTATCGCCGTTGATGTGATCCACCACATACCCATCTTTGATCAATCCAAAATAACACTCGATCACAAATCTATGTGATCGATAATTTTTATTTCCTTTGGTATTAAACGCAAGATAACCATTTTTGGTAATACTACCGACTGGTTTTTTCAATCTGCAGTTTCTAATCACACCTTCTCGAGATGCTTCATAATTAGTAATGATTGGATGTGACACAAATTCGTTTTGTTCCATTTATATATAATACTATTTGTTTAAATCATTATTTTTTTTGAAAATGTAGCCAAATAATCTTCTTCGGTTTTTATAGGAGAGTCAGCGTTATATTTTTTATCATAATATCGTTTCAACTCTCTGTATTTTTTACCACCGCATTGCGCACACAGTTGAGTCCTTCCTCGCACTCCAGCACTACACACAATACACGGTTTTGGTCCTAGACTCCCATTTCTGACACATTGCATATGATAACTACAGTATTCATTCACGCATGATCTGTTACACGGAGACGTATAACCGATTTTTAACCAGTGGCAGTGATTTGGTTGAATCATATACAAAAGATTAATGTTCAATTAAATATATACTTGCCTTAATTATAATATGGGAGAATTATCCGCGATTGAACCCTACGCAACCAGATTCGATCTTGACAGACTATCAGAATATAAACTTAGTATTTCGATACAAGATCTGGCATTATAGGATGAGTATGTAACCGAACGTATTCGTGAGGCCAAGAAGGAATTTCGTAATAGTGGCGCTGCTCATGTATGGTCAACATTCAGAGTTGGAAATGTTACTAATATGATGAACGACAAACGAGGAAAAGTAATTATTAATCACCTTGATAATCAAAAATATTTTATTTTAATAAAAATTTATTGTAGAGACAGAGGAAGATATTTGGATTATTCGTGATAAGCGTGATCCAGTCCGTGTGCAGTCCGGGGGTAATATTGTTTTCTTAAATAATAAATCTAAACCCGGAATACTTACTGGCATTGATAAACCGTATTATGAGAAATCGTACCCTGTAACTGCGGTTGTCTATGGAATATTTCCGCTGAATCATAAACTTGACGTCGGGGATCTAAAACCTATGAGATTGTCAGAGTCAAGAATAAACTGTGTAGCTGAACGAGTTACAGAACATTTTACAAACGCGATACGTGGTAATGGCTTAACTGATTTAAGACGTAAAAAAATAAACACATGGGCAGAGTCGGTTAAAGATACCGGAGCGTCTATCAAAGATGTCGCTGAGCTAGAGAAAAAATTAAGATTTCCAATAGCAGTAAAAACGTTAACCGGAGAGATTTTGTACAAACCGAAATATACAAAAAAATGGAACTCCGATAGATATTATTGATCATAACGCGCACGCATGGACTGCTGCTGTAACGATATTTCCACGAGATAGAAAAGTTAAGTTTTATGATGGTGATATATTTGATTTTATCAGAAATATAAGTAAAACCGATCCTGTTTCTGTTTGGTTATTTCAGAGTTCTGAGTATAATCATTATGATCAATTTGTACGGCCTAACGGTGATATTTATCGTACAGAATTTATTCATGAAGAAATGGAACATCTTGCATTGAAATATACCTCTGATGATGTCATAGTTGGACAATTACTGAATAACTGTTTTACCGTACCATCGGTTGCTGCCCATTTCCCTCAGGAGAAAAATTCATGGAAAACGACACGATCAGAATTCCTTGAAGATGTCAAGAAAAGCTGTTTAGAATATGGTCACGGTGGATTATGGAACACCAAATACAACCATAGTGATGTTATCTCAGTTGATATGGCTGCATGTTATCCTGGGAGTTTTCTTGGATATGGAGTATGTTCTAAATACTTTAAAAGATTCGGACATCCTACACATGACATGACCAGGGTTGCGATAAACGGACCCTTACCAGATTTTGACTTAACAGGATTTGCTCACGTAGAATCATTCGAGTTTAGAGAAGATCTCCATCCGATTATTTATATTTGGTTCGGAAAACATTTTTCAGAGCGATGTTGGGTTCCGATAGTACTATTACAGTATATGCTTGATGTTGAATTTTTAATATCGTTGAGAGTAACTGAAGCGATTATATCGTATAATTCACAGAAGCAAGTTTGGTTACCAGAACCGAACAGATTTAATATCGATGATACCAGGAAAGAATTCCCTGATATTGATGAAGATTATGTTATTAAAATAAATAAATGCAGAAACGAGTACGATGAAAAACTTGCTAAAGATCTTGGTAGAAAGATAATGGGTAAATTTACTCAAGGTGGTTCATACGATCATAAACGAACGTGTACAATATTGATTATGGACGATGCTGAACTAGATTTTATAATCGCTGATACAACTGAGAAAAATACATTTATAAACAGATGTAATGCTTATGTATCAAATGGAACGAAACTAGGTACCATTGTGAGCTATCTTGATGGCGAGTCACCGCAGTTTACTCATTTAAGATCTTCGATGTTAGCGTACGTTTCGATAAATCTATTATCGATGATAAATAAATTTCCCCGTTACGCTGTCAGAGTCGCTACGGATTCATTTTATGTACACAAAAAATATAAAGATTTATTAAAACTCGGTAATGGTGAATGGGGAACATGGAGGATAAAACAAGAAAATATACTTAGTTATTCCGAATCTGCCGATGTTGAAATTGCGGAGACATATTACAAAAATAATAATCAAGTATTAAAGTCATCTGCACCATCTGTGTATGATCCTGTATCTAGATATAAAACCGTTTATCTTAATGGGTGTGGAGGGTCAGGTAAAACAATTCGTACGATTAACTTATTTATAAATAATACATCAGATATAATTGTTTTAACGCCTACACATAAACTCGCCAGAGAAATAAAGCAACGAGGAGTAAAATCATGTACATATCACAGTTTCTTCAGATGGTGCGGAGATACATGGACTCCATCGAGGATGGGTGAGAAACACATTCCTAAAATTATTATATGGGACGAAATATGCACGGTGTCGTTAGAAACACTAAAAACATTTCTTGATTGGTTGTTATTGAAGAATACTGCTGTGATTATGTGTGGCGATAATGGTCAACCACCACCCTTTGTTGGACAGTCTCCACATGAATGGCTGAAGAATAACGTAAATTATTATGAAGAAATAAATGATGACCATAGAGCTATTGATGAACCGCTGAAGGAATTTAAAAGATTAATAAGACTTCAGCCAGACAGAGTACAATGTGAGATAATGCGAGGAGTAATTCCAGAGACTTCTATGAATGATTTTTGGACTTTATGGAATCCCGCTGAATTGATAGTCGCGAGTAGAAAGATAGTTCGTGATGAACTACAGGATAAATTATTTACGTTACATAAAGAAAAGTTTTCAGATCTACCTGTACCATTATGTTATCGCCCCTCAGATACTCGACGACAGAATATTGATGTTGAAATTCCTGGTGGCGGAATACAGAATCTTGTCTTGAATGATATTATTTTAGTCGATATTAATGTCGTTGAGAATGCGCTGAGTATGAATAAATCACCGTGGACGTTAGGATACGCTATAACAATTCATTCGTCGCAGGGATTAACTATAACTGATACTAAAATCTGGATTGTAGATGATCGGATTGAATGGTCGAATTTAGTCTATCTCGCCGTATCTCGAGTCAGAAGACTATCGCAACTGCGTAGAGTTATTGTAGATTACGTAATAACTGAAGAAATCACTAACAATATCGATATCAATAAAAAATTAGTCAGCTATAAAAAGTGCGACAAAAAAAATAAACGTGATTTTGATCTTGATACTGAATTTATTATAAAACTAAAACAACTACAGAATAATAATTGTGCAAGCTGTAACTGTAATATGTTATGGCAATATTCGAATAATAATCCAAGACAATTTACCGTAGACAGAATTAATAGTGATCTCGGTCATACACGTGATAATGTGATGTTGACCTGTCTCGAGTGTAATCGACGTCGAGGATCTGGACGTTTACATAAGTGAACGTGGTGGTAATTGTGTATCTGCAGGAATTATTTGCAATTGTTCACGTACAAATCCACGTTGAGGGGCTGTAGAATCTAGTCTGTATATTGGAGGTCTACCAGTGGATCTAACCACGCTAGAAATTTTATGTGTAGTCACGCTCCAGATAGGATCGGTTGCTCTTTTTTTACCACCTTCAAGTTCGCCAGGTTCATATAAATATCTTACAGTTACATTACCTAATACTGGTTGAGAGAAAAATTCACGTCGTTGTATTGGTATATATATTTTTTGATCGCATTAGAAGGTTTCATGGAAGTTGCACGAGTAATTTCATTATTCAACGCAGCTATCACACTCGGTAATCTTGCAACCCATTCACGAGATCTATCCTTGAAGTTAGTAGATATTTCCTTTGCGTATTGATATCCAAATAACCGCTCAGCAAGTGTTCTATTAAATCGTTCAAAGATTGCCTGATCACGATGAATTTCAGTATGTCCTCGTCTGATTTTAACGTTATGTTTCTTCATCAACGATGATACTACTCCAAGAAATTCTTTACCAGGATCAACTTGTAATAACCGTGGCCATCGTAGGCCACCACGTTGATAAATGCGCTCAAACGCAGATGCAACTTCAGATGTTGTCTTTGTTGATAATGGCTCCGCTTTTTTATATCTACTCGCAACATCAACAACAGTCAATGCGTATTTGTACGTGCGTGATTTTCGTCCACGTGTTTTAATGGTGTCGTGTGGTAAAAACAAAATATCTGCTTGATGAACTTCATTAGGAACACTAACATCAAAATGCGCGTAATGAATTTTTTTAGGTGGACTTAGGAAGATTTGCCATATTGCCTGTCATGCTAACCATGATGCAGCGACATTACGTGAAACTTTTGCTGCTTCGGCGAGTTTACTAATCGCTGCTTTACCTCTCCAAAATCCTCTCTGGGAATAATAAACAGATTCCATTATGATAGTTATATAATTAATTACCAGCCCCTAACACTAGTTTACCTTTCATAGCAGTTTT